>JAMKCH010074620.1:0-93210 GCA_023653785.1 Ophioderma brevispina
CCCGTCAGACCCGCCCGCGCATAAGCTGCCTTGATCACTCCTCCCCCCCCCCCACCACCCCACCCCCCCCCCACAAAAAAAAACAAAAAACTATTACCGCCACTTCCAAATAAGAAATCACCATAATAAAAAAAACTGGTACTTTTACACTTTTTTTTTTAGACTATCAGTTCCTAGATTAACATTCATCCGTTTTTATCTCAATTGGTATATAAACGAATTCATATTAATTAAACTTATTTTTGTTATTATCAGTGATAAAAAATACCATCTTACAGCTATCGCCCCATAGTAGGCGTTCCTTTAATAAAATTATCGTTTGCAGTTAGAGGGTATGTTACGGTGCCCTCTAAAAACAGGGATCATTTATGCTTAGCGTACGGTAGTTGAATTTGACAACTTTCGTCATTAAAGTTGTGCATAAACGATCCCCAATTTACGCTAAATGTGCAACTTTCACAATTGCAAAGACCATCGCGGAAGTTTTACACGTATGTTATCTAGTTTCTTTTACGGCCAACGGATCTTAGTTCCCCTCACATTGCACCTACGGTTTTTTTCTGAACGTTTTTATACCGTGCTTGTGTCATGGTCCACCACCTGATAACAATGCTTTGACCATTTCTGTCGTGCACGAAAGAAGAAGTACTAAATATCATTTTATTACATAAAGGACGGCGCATTCGGCTTATCCACTTCAGGTGTGATCTAATACATTGATAAGCATTCTAATATGCTAAAAAACCGGGGGTTTCGAGAACAATTAGGGGCGCTTCTTTCTGCGAAACTCCTCATGGCTCTTTAACTACCAATATTGTACATAATATATTACACACGCAAATTTGAAAATCTGTAGACAGCCTAAAGGAGAGTATCCTATATAAAAATTGTGTGCTTATTATTTATGTTAGAATTCCAGTCATTTACTTTACATAACATGTATTCTCGATTATCCGTGAACTCCGTTGCGGGTATAGATGTCACTTGTACACTGCCACAATAGTCTGTACTCGTGGATACACGCAAATAAGCAAGCTGACTCCGGGCTGGCGTACACGACTCCAAAATTCTGGGTAAAGGGTAAAGAATGATAGCTAAACTTGTCTGTGTGCACTATACTTCAGGGTTCAATCTCGGATATTTCTCCGGGAAGCGCTATTTTAGCACAACTAGGCCCCAAAACCTCTCGGAGTCACCGGCAAGGTTCAAGATCGATCGATTAGTTAATTATATGGTTGTAATAAGTAGCCAGTGGTGTGAGCTTTATTAAAACTTTTGATTCAAGATACAAAACAACGCCTTTCATGGCCCCCTGAATCTATACCACACGGATAGGCAATCTATACGCTGATGGAAGGAGACGTGAAGACACCGGAAGTTGCACAGCGACATTTTGTTTAACCATAACATTCTCTCGCTTGTGAGAGTTGTGGGTTTCTATGGCATGTGATGAGTATACATTGTATACCTTATAAAGTTACTTTCCTGGTCCAATATCTAAAAAAACAAAAATACAAGTGTTGCAATTTCTGTGGCGTATGTTGACCATTTTGTCTGAAATTAATTATGAGTAGAAGTAAACGAAAGTATTCCAGGCAAATTTGGGAAGCGAGCGATTGGTGATGAAACTGGGTTAGGCTACACGTCGTAGCCTGTACATAATACTGTATGAAAATGGCATGCCACTGTACTAGATCAACTAGTACTGTGCTCTGGAATACGACAATAACTCATTGGGAATCCAGCATGGGAGCTACACGATTTCAATATGAAATTCATGAGTATTTTCACTGGGTACTGTAGCAAATAATTACAATTAAGGGATAGCTTGTGATTTTTTAAATTTATCACATGTCAGTGTCACTAGACTAGCTTAATCCCAAGGTCAAGGAAAAAAATAAAAAAAGTAAAATTTGTATTTTTTAGATTTATACATGTTCATGATTTTATGCAGTTTACTACCATCATAGACTGCACTAACTGCCAGTGCATTATACATTTCTCCAAAACGAAGACTTTCATTCAGATTTGTAATATTTGCACAATAAAAACATCCCTGCCCCAAGATCTCTTAATAAGCTTTTCAAAAAAGAGAACAAGGCCATTTCTACGAAAGAAAGAAAAGGAATGTTAACCAAAGTATTAGATCAACCTATAATGTGCTATTTAGACTTTAAAACAAACTAAATTTGGTTGCGTGCCCCCGGCCCGACCACTTTGCCTTAAATAAGACTCCAGCGTAGTTGTTACATTGTTTCAAAGGTGGCCTTGGAATTTTAATTACAACTAATTGATTTATATTTAAGGAAGATACACAATACATTAAAATAGAAAATGAGGGCAAATCTTATGTAAACTCTTGTGTATACCTTTTGTAACAATACGGTCGCGGGGAGGGGGTACCACCCCTTGTGATTTCCCTTTTCCCTATATCTGAGAAATTGGTCCACATGATATTTAGTGTTCTTCATCCCGTCATAAGTTAAGGGAAATTATGAAATAAAGGATATAGGGTGGAATTTTTTATTTTGCAATTTTGCTGACTCAAAAACATTGCACTAAAACGCAACGGTAAATAACAAATTAAATTTTCCCCATTATGTACAAGCCAAAACCACTATTGAAATAAGATACTCCTTTTTAGGGTTGGAAGGGGTGGAAGTTTCCGGGAATTTCGGAAACTTTGGAATACTCAGTTTTGGCATTATTAAGTTTTTAACATTTATTATCACATTAAGTTGTATTAAGGGGGGGGGGGCGGGGGTCCATGTGGAACCCAAACATTTGGTTTTTCGTACGCATTATTTTAATTACGGTAGATTACTTTTGCGACCCAAAATGTATGTAATTGCCTAATAATTCAGTTGCGCATGTTTTGGTTGGGAAAAAAACAAAATCAAATCGGCCCATACGCGTTAATATGCTAATTTCATAATTACGCATTTTGGTGCCAGGCGCTATTCAAAATTTGTTTTGCCCTTATTAAAATCGTACGGGAAGTGTAGTAACTTTTTTTATTTTTATTTAGCAATGTAAATGTTTTGATGTTTCCCTATTATGAGCCAAATTTATGAAAACAGTCCTTCGGAAAGTGTTTTTTTTTTTTCCATTTGTGGCGGGGGGACGGGGGAATTGGGTGCGCGTCACACACACAAAAAAAATCGGTTTTGGGGATCGACATTTTGAAATCGTACAACGGATTTTGATTCTGTAGTGGTCGTGTTGATGTAGACATCAATGTCCAGAGTTTTTGTAAAAAGTACACCGGCAAAATGGTTTTCGGGGGGGGTCTACTTGAGTGTTAAAACATTTGCATCCCCAGGATTTTGAAAAAATAGTTTCCATTAGGGCATTTCACTCAGACAAGATCTAGTCGGTTTGAATAGACTTTTTTTAGAGTGCAACCATTTGGAACTCATTGGAATAGTGATTCTAAATCTGGCACACACTCATTGACCCCCCATTTTATTACAAAAAAATTTAAAAAAAAAACAACACTTGAAGACTTGTCTATAGATTTAATGCCATTTGTTAAAGTGTGAATTTATTTTGCACTTGTTTTGATTACTGGTAGTCATCACAAAGATATATTCTAAAATTAAAAAGGAATAATTAAAAAAATTATTAAAGTTGTAACATTTGACATATTCAGAATAGCATGCCAAAATGCATCTAAATTAGTCCAAACAAGCTAGTCTTTGTGATTTCTTTTCGATGACTTTCCTAATGACTGCAAGCCATTTGAGCGACGCCATCGTCTTGAGGTAAAGCATGCTTTCTACCAAGAGGCTAAGTGCAGTAGGACTTGGAAGGGCAACACGTTAACAGCAGCTGACCATGTATATTCTGGACACCATAAACCCCCCGCAGGCGCGCGCAAGTGGCTGTAAGCCTGATAAAACTAAAACGGGGATCGTCTGCTCATACAGTCCACGGTACGGTATTGTAGCCGGTCTGATATGTTTGCAGTTTGTAGACTTAGGGACCCATCTTTTTCACATTCATGCGGGGACAATTCAATATTAAGTTATTAAGAACAAATATACAGATGTTGAATCTTAAAAAGGAATTTTATTCTGGGAAAAAAGCCAATTTTGGAAAAAAAATAAAGATTTGATGACGTCACGGCATTGATTGGTTTATTATTTGCTTCGGGGGACCCATTTCAGGTAAAAAAAAAAAAAAAAAAATGACGTACCGTATCCACATTGGAAACAAAACAACGATTATCGTCATCGTACGTCGGTTTTTGAATCAGTAGGGAAAAGGTAAATTTTGTACTGTTTAGACTAAACGGTGTCTTTTGGAAAAAATAATAGCCACTTTGGGCAGCCAGAGGTCATGTAACAGACCTTGATTTAACATAGGCGGATTTATATATCGGTCGCCCCCGCGAAGAGCAAACTGATACTTGATACCTGACACGTGACTTGTACCTGACACGTGACACAAACTATTCATTCGTTACCCGTGATAACTACAAGACGGCAAAGCCAGCAGCATTCTGTTACTCTGTTGTCACAGCGTAATCGATCAAGATGTGAGACTATACTATACATGTGGTTCTGTACGGGGGGTCGGATCGACACGACCTGCCGTCGATTTGGGCATTGTGATTCAAACGGTATTTTGGGGAGCTGCTACGTGCATTACTATGGCAGTCTCGGTCCAAGGGGTTTTGGACATTAAAACATCATCTCTTAACCTTTGTTCAAAAGATCTTAGTAATATCATGATAAATAAGAAAAAAATATTGGCTCAAAATCGTCGGGGTAGTGATTAAAACCCCACTGAAAAATAGTATAATTCAACTAACGGTCATTTAGATTAAATATTCGGGACCAGGCATTCTTTAGTCAGTCTGTGTGTAACCGTTCGATATGCGTAGAGCGCCCCCTAAAGTTAAGTCTTTGAACCAGACTAGCACCCGGGGAAGTTGATGCCATTTGAATTTGCTGTTGCTTTGTAGTGGTGGCATGTCCTACCCCCCTGGTTCTGTAGTAAAGGATTCGGTTTCAATGCAATTGAAGGCGTAGTAAAGACTATTTTCATGCAGTCAGTATAGTGTGGTACTTTTCAATGACGACTTAACAGCATCGGGGTAAGGATAATCTTAAATGTTTTCAAACATGTTCAAAATTCAAACAATGCCAAAAAATAATGCCTCCTAGTGATAGCCATTTTGTGATGAAACAGTAATAGTAGCAGTGTCATGTCACGCATTTTTTTGAATTTGAAACATTTAACATCACTGATAAGCTTATACTCCTCGGTGACACCATCACCATGTGACTGGTCATCTCAACGCAAAGACTGTCATGGCACCGCATGCTTCTATTAAACTTCGTCCATTTCCGATCAAGATAGCAACTGTTAACTGATTTGTAATCGGGGGTTCTTCCTAAGAGTCTTGGGTATCTCATGGTAGGTGATTTGTTACCATTGGAATCAAAATGTGTGATTTGGAGGCCAAAACACTTACCTTGGCATGAAATAACATTGGGTTCCGAAATTTCACCGAATTTGACACCCTCACTTTGTTTACATCCGATTTCAGGTGATGATTCAGCTGCTGCTTTAATTGGTTTTGTATTGATGTACACTGTTTAAAGATTGCTAATATGTTGAGGGATTGTTTTTAGCTTCTTTATTTTTCAAAACTATGTCATGTCAAAATCAGAAATTTAGGGGGGCCGATAGCCTAGGCAAAGGTAGACGAGTTCCAACCCAAACCTCAAAAATATCAGAAAGTTTCTTGGTGATGTGGATAGGCAAGTATTAAACTTACCTCTTTTCGGTTCAAAGTAGTGTCCGCATTTACGATTGAAGATCAATGATTTTTTGAGGGTGCAAAATTTGCACCATGTGGAGTCCCTCGCGACGGCATGACAACATTGCTTTCTTGCATGAAACCAACCTTTGCATTTCTTCTCTCTTTGACTGAGTGCTTTTTGACTTTACATACAAATGTCTGAGGACAAAATCAAAAAATGGGCGTGTCAACCAGAATTCAGAAAATAATTTTTTTCGACCTGTGTACGTGTAGGAGATCAGCAGTGATCTCAGTTCATATTGAAAAAAATAGGGGACTGAAAATGAGTCTAGGCAAAGGTATAGGCACGAATGTCGGACCGAAATTCTAAATTGGCTATTATACATGACAATTACCACAGGCTTATACTTAAGTCATAAAACCATTAGTCGTAACAACCAATCAAAGTGTAAATTATGCTAAAGCCATGCAATATAGGCCTACGCAGTGTGAATAATCAGGTACATTGTTAAGTTGTGCTAAAATTACTCAACAGTTAGGCCCAGGCCCACGTCCGTTACCACTGTTTTCATCGTCATGCTATTGTAAAGTTCACATCACTCAGCTTCTGTTAAATGACCTGGGCATAAACTCCAACTCAGAAACTTTCCCCCTGAAAAGTAATCTCTATCAAACATAATAACCCTTGAACATAGCGCCATGGCTACAGAGCTAGCGCTCTGTAGCCATGCGCACCGATACACTCTAATATCAAAAAAGCCCTATGATATTAGTATCTCTACACCCCAAACCATGCATCCGGGTATCATAATCAAACTTAAAACCCCAGGGGGTAAGCTCCATACACTGGTGAATGAAAGCTATTGAACTGCGCCATTTGCATTAAGATTTTCTTAGCTCATTAGTGACTTATGTGCTATAAAGTATAACAGAATTTGCCGTTTCGATCGGGTGAAGCTTTCATTTGCATATTTTGCATTAAAAACGCATACAGTTGACAATACAAAGAAAAAGATATGAGTTCTATACAACACCCTTAACCTTCATTTGCATGAAAGATCGCGGTTCACTTGTAGCCTACTTAGACAATATATGCAATAATGACGTCATACAACTGGACACCCTTTATTATTTCAAATAAAATTTCATAGGGTATGAGAAAAATAGTATTCTCAGATACAAAGAGTTTTGACATTCCGGTACATTTATCTTCCAATCAGTACAGTAAAACTCAGTAGCTAGAGTATCTTATACTGAATAATCTGGGAACCGAGGCTAGTAACAATCGGGCCTGGGTGGATCTTCCCATAAACTAACCAGGAACTAAGCGCCATGTACGTATCTATACTCATCCGCTAGTTGTTCTGTTAAGTTCATGCAAGTCAGGATAGAGATAATTTTAGTGACTGGGTGGCACAGTTCCAAAAGACAGCAGAAATTTGCGTTTTCAGCTCCGCAGTTAAATAACACGGAGATCCGATTACTATTACAAAATCGCTTCTGGTTATGACAAAAACGCACTTTTTCGCAAGGTATAGTTTACTTACACAATTACCAACATAACTGGGCAAAAATCTTAAATTTCAAAATGGAGAGCGCTCTTATCGTTACAACCGAGGAGACATGGCGTTCTTACAGTAAAAGGTTGTACAGCCACACCCCGCCCCACACACGTACTGGGTTGCGGTGTGTGTATGTACAGCATGCGGGCTCGCCGCGATCGTGCGTGCGGAGCGCGCGAGTGTGTGGTTGTGATTGTGTTGCGTGTGTGTGGGAGTGTATGTATGTGTGAATGTGTGTGCGCGTGGGGTATGTGTATGTGGCTGTGTGGGTCGTGTGTGTGGTGTGCGAGCGCGCGCGCGCGCGGGTGCTTGAATAAGCAACAAAGGCACTTGGTATTTTGGTATTTGACGCCGTTACTTGTTTAACCACTTATAATATTGTTTTTTATTTTAAGAAAACTGAAATCTAATTATCAAGAATCTATTTCACTGCTGATATATAACATTTCTATGGCATCGTCAGAACCCCTCCAAGATTATCCAGGAAACTGGGACGCATCTGATGTAAGTAAATTAAATTGAAAATAAGCAAAGGTTTTTGAGTGTTAAAGTTGCATAACCCGAACGTAATAGCCTCCCAGACACCCCAGATTTTACCGGAAGTGGTCAAAACTTTGGTATCTGAAGAATCTACTATTAGACTAGGGGGCATTTCCTTTTTTGGCGGGGGAATTGGGTGCCGGTGCACACATACAAAACTCGGTTTTTGGAATCGCGGCCATTTTTGAATACGGTACACGGATTTTAATTTTGTTTCTTCTGTTATTGGTCGTGTTGATGTAACCCTCAATGGCCATAGTTTTGGTAAAAAGTACCCCCCCCGTCAAAATGGGTGTTCGGGGGGGGGGGGGTCTACTTGAGTGTTAAAAACTTTCATCCATCCCCAGGATTTTGAATAGTTTCCATTAGGCATCACTCAGACAATATCTAGTCGTTTGAATGACTTTTTCTAGAGTGCACCCTTTGGAACTCATTGAATAGTGTTTCGAAATCTGGCAATCACTCAATGCTACTCATTTTGACCATTTTATTACAAAATTTAAAAAAAAAACAAACTTGAAGACATTGTGCTATATATTTAATGGCCATTTTGTTAAAGTGTAATTTAATTTTGCACTTTTTTGATACTGTATTCCAACAAGATATATTTCTAAAATAAAACAAGGAATATTTAAAAATTATTAGGTGTAAACATTTTGACAATTCAGAATTAGCAATGCAAAATCAATCTTATTGTCCAACAAGCTAGTCTTTGCTGATATTCTTTTTAGAATGCTTTCCCTCCTACAAATGACTGCAATCATTTGGGACGCCATCCAGTATGAGTAAGCAATGCTTTTCTACAAGAGCTTAGTTTCAGTAGCCTTGGAATGGGCACAAAACAGTTAACAGCAGCTGACCAGGTATATTCTGGTGTCATAAATCACACTAAAAACCCCAGGGGGTATTGCTGCCCATACACTGGTGATGAACATTGAACTGCGGGCCATTGAATTAAGATTTTATTAGCTCATAGTGACTTATGTGCTATAACGTATACAGATTTGCCCGTATCGATAGGTTAAGCCATGTGCATAGTTTGCTTAACACGCAGTACAGTTACATAATACAAAGAAAAATATATCAGCTTCTATACAACAACACCCTTAAACCTTCATTTGCATGAAAGATCGAGGTCAACTTTGTAGCCTAATTGAGAAAATATAATAAAATTAAAAAAAAAAAAAAAAAAAAAACCATTTATTATTTTCAAATACAATCTTTCATAGGGTAAATGAGAAAAATAGTAATTCTCAGATACAAGAGTTTTGACCACTTCCGGTACATTCTATCGTCCAATCAGTACATAACTCAGTAGTATAGTATTGTCATACTTGAATAATCTGGGAACGAGGCTATTAACAAGCGCCGTGGATCTTCCAATATAAAATAACCAGGAATAGCGCATGTACTATCTATACTCATCCGCTTAGTTGTCTGTTAGTTCAACATGCAAGTCAGTAGAGATCATTTTAGTGAGGTTGGCCTATTTCACAAAAGATAAGCAGAACTGTGGCGTTTCCAGCTCCGCAGTTAAATAAACATCGGAGATTCCGATTATAATTACAAAATCGCGTCGTTTATGACAAAACGAACTTTTTCGCAGGGGGGGGGGGTATAGTTTATCACAATTACCAACAAACTGGGCAAAAATCTTTATATTTCAAAAAATGAGAGCGGCTCTTATCGTTACAACCGACGAGACCCATGACGGTTTTACGTTAAAGGTGTACAGACCACACCACGCCCCACACACGTACTGGTGTGCGTGTGTGTTGTACATGAATGAGGGCTCGCGCGATCGTGCGTGCGAGCGCACGAGTGGTTTGTGTTGTGAATGGGTGCGTGTCGTGGGGTTGTATGTATGTGAATGTGTGTGCGCGTGGGGTGTGGTGTGGTGTGTGTGTGTGCTGCGCGCGCGCAGGGGTGCATGTTTGAATAAGCGAACAAAAGGCATACTTGTTATTTTGGTATTGACGCCGTTACTATGTTAACACAATTATAATATTTTTTTCCCCATTTTACGAAACTTGAAATCAAAGTATCAAGGGAGATTTCACTGCTGATATATAACATTTCTATGGCATCGTCAGAACCCCATCCCCGATTATCCAGGAACTGGGACCGCCTCTGATGTAAGTAAAATAAATTGAAATTAGCCAAAGTGTTGGTTGAGTGTTAAAGGTTAATAACCCGAACCGTTAATTAGCTCCCCAGAACCCCAGATTTTACCGGAAGTGGTCAACACTTTGGTATGAAGAAAGCTACTACGCGACTATGGGATGTCCTTTAGTATGTTGTGCTGATGTCCCCATGGGGGGGGGGGGGGGTGGGCTAAGGTACAAACCAAGTGTAAATCATAATAAATTTATTAAAATCATATAACCGTCTGATCCCGACAAATAAACTTTAGCTCTCAAATATCTTTAGCTCAATTGTTTGTGAAGTCTATGTTATCCATGGTTACTGATATTAGGGAAGGGTAATTGAGGTTGACATCAGTATTTTCAAGAAAAGTGCAATTTTATTGGCGGGGGGGGCAGAACGGTTATATGATTTAATAATTTATTATGAATTTACACTGGTTTGCCCGACCCCGATGGGACAACATAATTTGTTATACAGTTGGTCGAGTCCCTAAATCTAGATTTTTCTCATTTACACTGTAAAAGTTTTGAAAACTCGTGGGTTTTTGGTTTAAGGGAAGTTATGAGCGAAAATGTGCCCCATTTGGTTCGACCATATTAATTAACAGAGTTATTCTATGGGGCTTACAACATCATGATTTTAGCCTTTCAGATCAAAAAAATTGATTGAAATATCGGAGTGAAACTTTACAGAGGGTCCGGGGTAAGGCCATCCTGTCAAGATGAATACTTTATATACTAAATTGGGTTATCTTCTTCAAATACCAACTTTCAAAACAAAATACGTAAGAATTATTTTCTTAGGTTTTGTTGTTTTTTCAAGGGGCGATGTTTATATAGATATTGATGAGAATTGTGTTCCATTTATGATCTTTGAATTACCACAACTTTAGAATCATGAATCCAAGTAAGTGCCACTTATGTTGTCTTGCATTAAGTGGGAAAATCGCTTATCAAAGGCTTATTTCCAATAATTTTATTAGCCATTTTCATGATAACCTTTTAGATCCACCTAGGCAAATGGATAGAACGTTTCAATGTTTATTCTATCGTACCTCTAACACCAAAGCTTATACTTGCAGGAATCGAAAATGCCCGTGTCGAAAATCCCCGTGACTGCAAAGAGTGTGGGGTTTCGGCCCAATCTCCCAAATGTTTATCCATCTCAGACATGCTTGTGTGATGAAGCTTTGCGGGTGTTGGACGTTGACGTTGAAGGCCTCGGCAGCCAAAGACAGTGCAGACGATCGCGTACTTGTACGTATACGTACTAGTACGTACATACGTCACCAAATTATAAAGAAATACCAAAGAATTTTATAAAATCCTCTCGGGATTCTCAGTTTTGAGACGAGAAAGGGTACAAATTTCAGAACTAATGCCAAACAAGAACATAAACAAATTCTATGTGTCCAAATGTTGATTTCATGTGTCGAAATTTAATTATTGAAAACAATATCACTGATGACGTCATATGAATTTTATTATTTAATTAATATCTTTTATTTGAAAAAGGATCCGCCCATACATTTTGTTGATAAGCTTTAAAGGTGCAACGAGAGATTTCACATATCAGGTGTCCCTTAAAAAATCGAAAGTACTGATTTTTGCCCTGATGTAAAGCTTTCCACCAAAAATATCCCCATCTGAAAGGATTAAGCTGAGAAATGTTTCTCTGGTACAAAAATTGGGAAATTTCTAATTTTGTATAGGAGCAAATACGAAATTCAGCCTATGTTTTATATTGAAATATAAGCAAATGAAAATCACCTTTTTTTCTCTCTTTTAAGACATTTCTGTAGCCAAATACAAAATAAGAAATCTATTAAGTGTCTAGTCTATATGAAATTACTATTATGACATAATTATTTGGGTGCCTCAAAATCTCTCGTGGCACCTTTAAAACTGTATGTATTGAACATTGCAGCTTCAGAACTGTACAAATAAACTGTCCCGGGGGGAAATGTTAAAACCTTATTTCTTTAAAAAGTTGCATTGCATTGTGGGAAATTATGACGTATGTACGTACTTGTACGTATACGTACTTGTACGTATACGTACTTGTACGCTTTCTTCTGGACTGATAGAAGTCAAAGGTCTTCCAAGATCTGGGTAAATGCCACGGTGAATACTCAGAAGGCACAGTTTTCTCCCACAACCGCGCTGTGTTCTTTCGATCTTCACGAACAATTTGGACATACTATTGGCGGAAATCCTGCACTCACACGGATGTTTGTTTGCACTCTCTAGGCTTTTGTACACGAAGCATCGCTGCACGAACATAGCCTTTATCTCACTCTCTCGACAGACACATTGCCATCAATTGCATTTTGCAAAATCGAGAGGAAATTACGAATGTTTTTATTAATACCGGTCAGTGTGTTCAGATCATGTTTTTAAAACCTCTTCCGGTGGGGCTTTTGACATAATTGATACTAATATTTTCGTTACTGTTTAACTATTTTGCTGTTTCAGAAGGAATTCGTCATGGCTCGGTTTCGATTTCCACATGGTGTACTCGGAGGTGGTACCCTTCCAACTGTTAAGATATTTGCTGAAGATCATGTAAGGTTTGCTTATTTAAACACTTAAAGTTACTGACAATGAGGTTTTAAGAGATAGGTAATTATGTCTTCTTTGAGGAGTCATCATCATCGACATCATCGACAATAATGTCCCTGCCCTATAGTCAATTACCTAAAGCAGAAAACGTCATGCTTCGTATAATGTTGGTAGTATTTTTATATTACAATCAGTAAACAAAGTACATTTTCTCTTTTTTTCAGGTTCTGAATGACATCTCTCCAGAACTTCAGAAAATGTTTCCAAGGGGTAACATGCGGATAGATCACAAGGAGCACGTAGTGCGTGTTGATATGGGATATAATGCCATCGAATACTGGCAAATGCAAGTCTTCAAAATGATATCAGCAAGGGGCTTCACCATGAGAACTTCTCATACATCTGGTTTAGTCAAAGAAAAGACCAACTCAGTAACTTACACATTTGCACGTTAACCATTGTACCACTACAACTATCTACTTCGTAGACACGATCCCAGACTGGACAAGACTATAATGTCGATTTCTAGTGCGCACTTATCCACCCTCCCGGGATCTCCAGGTGCAATTGGAAATTATTACTACGCTGCCATCAGGAAATTGTCACACAATCATTTCGCTTCAACTATGTGGCATCTGGCTAGGTGCATAACCCTTGCAATATCACCCTTAACAGCTACCCAACGAGGTAATTGAGTCAACGAGGCAATTGAGACAAAGTATCTCACTCAAGGACATCAAAACATTGGCTACGGCGAGGCTCGAATGCACAAATTAAAGCAATGTTGGCACATTTTTTGAAGAGCGCCCCCAATTTTCAAAATTTGATATGTTGGCACAGTTACGTTGGTAATTGTCTAGGAAACTATACCTGCGAACGAGAATGCTAACAAATGCGTATTTATCATAAAATAAGCGATTTTGTAATTAGAATTGGGATCCCAGATTGAATTTCACGGCAGAGCTGGAAATGCTACGTTTACGTCCGTCCATGATGAAATAGTGCCACCTCGAGAAAAATAACCTCTAACTTGACTTGCCTGAAACAATAAAACAACTAATGGATGAGCGTAGACATGTACATGGCGCTATTTCCCGGCTATTTCACATTGGAAGGCCGTTTCCAGCAGCCGTTGAATTATTATCGGAGATCTCCGATGATAATTATTCTAATTACAAAATTCCTTTGTTTGTGAGACACGGACATTTTCGAGCTTAACCATTCACAGGTATAGTTTACTAGCCAGTTATCAATGCAACCGTGTAAAAATCTCATTTTTTTTGAAAAATGGGGGCGCTCTTCAAAAAATGTGCTATTATTGCTTTAAACGGTCTAATAATCCTGGGTTTGTGCTTTTCCACTGGACCACACGCGCTATTTACTCTATTTACATAATTATCTCATTCCTGCACAACAAATATTATGATGAGGAAAAATGTCGTAAATCTTCCAATAGTAATACTGTTTCTGTTTTATTTGCTTCTTCTTTCGGTCCATGTTGGACGCTGAGTCAATATGTTTACGATCTGCCTGATTAGACCAAACGGGCAATAGACGGAATGGCATAAGATGAAATGATTTTAGACAATCTGGTGATTAGACCAAAAGGGCAATAAACGAAATGGAATTAGACGAGATACTTTTAGAAAAACTATGGTTTTATATCAAGTGGGCATAGCCGATGTGGTGATTAGAGGAAATGGTAGTTAGTCCAAGTGGTTATTAGACAAAATGAAATTAGAGTATGTGGGTATTAGACTATATGGTTTTAAACAAAATGCAATTAGACTATCTGGATATTAGACGAAATGATATTAGACAAAGTGGCAATACCCTATTGAACACATGGTTCCGACGGATCTGCACTCGAGATCATGAATCATGAACTGAAACCAACAAGGAAGTCAAAGCAGCCAAGGGCACCACACAAGCAAACAAACAAAAACTAGCTATATCAACTGAATAGTAATCAAGTCAGGATAAAACGGCATTTAGACAAAAAATAGAATACGAATTCCAAACCCAACTGCCAGAGAACCTTAAACTTTAAAAAAACACAAGGAAGTGGATTGAACTTGCCAGGATTTCGGCTAGAAGTAGGCCTAATTGAATACCCCATACGAATTAATGAAAGCTGTAGCTTGACCTTGAAAACTCACAAACTAATTTTGGCTAAAACAGGCATTTAAACGACTGAGGGTTGTTCTCGTCCCTTATAAAATACCGTCACGCACCCTCGGAAGGTAATATTATTTATTTCATGATTTTTCGAACATGTAGGAATAACTGCTAAAATTTGCAAAATCTGAAAAAAAGACAATTGAAAACTCTAGCATTAGTACAACCGCTCGTGCCAAGTCCACGATGGATTAAGTCTATGTGCGGGGACGCGATATACGTTTACAACTACCACTATAGAAATTATCAGTGGAGAATGTGAAATATATCGGGACTCGCATAAAAAAAAAAAAAAAACTGCGATTTTCGATAAATGCATCTCCGTTTTGGAATCTTGGATTATATTTATGATCCACAAGGATAAAGGGAACATGTCAACCAACTTTAATGGCAATATTGTGAAATGAGTTGCAGGACAGGAGGGAGACAGATGATACACTACTGGATGTGTGGAGGAAAAGCGGGAGTGCAGTGTACCGCTATATCGTCACGTGAGTGCAACAAAGCCGTCTCGTCGTGTGCGTAACGTAACTGAAATTTGGGCGAGCGAAATTGAGTTTTTGATATATCGAAACTTGAGTCATTACGCATAATGGATATTACAGGTCAAGTGACCAGTCTCACTTTATTGACGATGTTATTTAGGCTAAATAAGGCCTATTTAGGTGTTGCAACAAAGTCGGAAACTGGTAGATACGACTTTGTTGCATACCAAGGGAAACTAGCCATTTATTTTTTGGTTAATTAAAGCGATTGTTTTTTTTTAAAAAGGTATTGTAAATATAAAATCTCCATTTCGGGGGTCAAAAGGGCATTTTTATTTTTACCAAAGTTATGGATAATTTTGACAAAACACCTTAATAAAATGAGCAAAAAAATGTAGTCATGACCTTCTTCCACTCAATATTACGCTCAATACTTAATTATTTACCAAAAAGTAAATGGGTACGCATAAATTTAACAATATATGTCAAGTAAAAGGCTCAAAATATTGCAGAGTTATTAGGCTCAGTAGGCTAATTAGGGGTAGATACGACTTTGATTGCACTAAAAATTTAATTTCTGCTGAGTGCAACAAAATCTCAAACTGGTAGATACGCATTGTTGCACAAAACGGAAATCAGTGTGTGTAGCTTGAATTATTATTTTTTAATTAGTCGAACTAATGGGAAATTAAATATGCATAATATATTTTTACCAAATACATTTTCATGGTGTGTTATTATTTTTTTTCAATCGGAAAACTTCACAAATGAGTTGAAACACAAAAATGCTTCTCCTGAAAAATCATGAAAATGTAGATGCGACTTTGTTGCACTCGCATGACGATATGCTTTTCCCTATGGGGACTTCGACATTCGCAAATAATGGTCTTCTTTCCAACAGCCAACATGACTTTAAACCAGGCGGCCAATGTTACTTGATAGAAACACAAATTTCCACTGACTACAGTAGGGTATTTGACTCCATATCACAAAAACAGGGTTAATTCTAAACTAAAAGTACAAACATATGGTATCAGAGTGTCAGCCTGCTCTCCTTGGATGACTTCTTTTGTTTTATTAGGCCGTGCTGTACCAAAAGGTTATCTTCAGAGGTCACAATGCTGAGGGTTCCCGTTCTCTCTGAGATCCCTCAGGGGTCTTTGTTGGGTACAACTTTTCACTATATCAAGATCTATGGACATAGAACAGTCGACTGCTGATCCACTTTTTTATATCGTTACAATTCAAAGTTCAGTTGCTGTTAAGAATTTACCAATCTGTTTTGACAAAAAATTATTATACAGTGGGCCACCAAAAATACAATTTCAGTTAAAACTCCATCAAATGTTGTAAATGGTAAATTCTCTAGAAAAACACCACCATATCACAGGCGGCGAAGGTCATAATGTTTTCGTTACTGAAGTTGGGATTTAGATGGTGCGAATATACGTTAGACCAATGGCGACATATCCGCTAAAATCGACTCCACGTGGCCATTATCAATTACATTTAATCTACCAAACAGACCTCTACACCTTTGGCATAGAGCTAGAAAACGTTATTTTGAGCAACTTTTCTAATCCAACAAAAGATGTTGGATGAAGAATTTTGAGAACAAAGGCACTGAATTGAATAATTTAGGGATTTTAGTTTCAAAGTGGCCGTTGCCTTCATCTCGTCCGTCAGCAGACCACAAGTAGTTGTTTGCATGGAAGAGTGAAAAGTAGCGTAGTGGATGTTTGTAACAGAGAATGGAACGTATATTTAGCTCGTCACCATTGCCGAGCCCGAGCCGTAGTTGGCCATTTTGTATTTTGAAAGCAAGGCTGGGCTAGGCTTGGCCATGCACTGATGTTTGATGATCAGGTATGTGTGTGTTGTCGTGATTGTAAACATGGTACTTCCTAGGTCAAAGTAGTAACCATTTACCCATGATAAATGTGTTTCTGTCAAAAATGTCCTATAAGCTCACACATCACTTACTGCGGCTATCTACACGAGCGGATCAGGTGGCCAGGGTTTGCATGGTGTATTGCATACATAGGAGTATCGTGGAATCTGCACTCTGCACAGCCCACAGCGTTATACTCTGTTCGGTCTTGAGTCATTGAGGTG
This sequence comes from Ophioderma brevispina, assembly GCA_023653785.1. Taxonomy (NCBI): domain Eukaryota; kingdom Metazoa; phylum Echinodermata; class Ophiuroidea; order Amphilepidida; family Ophiodermatidae; genus Ophioderma; species Ophioderma brevispina. Next base: position 17,363 of record JAMKCH010074620.1, read on the forward strand.
ACAGTATACGTAAGGACGTGACTCTGCATTCGCTTTAGCATTCGATTGTGCTGCCTTTATTCACGTGAGTATTGCAATGGAAAGGGCCAGGGCGCGTGTACGTTTATCGGTGTGCAAAACCTAAAACGTGCACGAGTGACGTCCACCCTCAAAATTGTAGATCGAAAATATAGGGAGTGCGGATAGGAACCCGCTTCTATCGTGGTTTCTATTGCTCACACGTGTCAACGATTAATAACGTGCGATTCCATTACGCACTGACGTGCACACACTTACGTGACAAGATTGATTGTCCTTGTAAATGGCATGAAAAATGTGATCGTGCAAGACAGTCCAACGAACGTTCACAAACATCTTGATTTGGAAGCCACATAAAGTGATGTGGATCTGGTGCCCGTTAGATAGCCCCACTGTATTGTTTCGGGCTTACATGTCCTTGTGAACATGGACATCTGGTTGTCTGGAACATTCCGATCAGTGTTCTTCTAAGCATGTATGACACGATTTGACGCAATCGGTTGGCAGACTTGACGCGTGACGCGGGGCGTGACTCACTACGATGTGGAGTTTAGAACAGCAGGATCGTCGGACTCAATTGGCGAGTCCGAGTACTCAGGACTTGGGACTCATTTGCTCGGTGTGGACTCGGGGACTAAGTCCCATGGACTCGAACCTCCGGGCCCCATGCCATGGACTCGGATTCGCCGCCAGACTCAGACTGGTGGACTCGGACTCAATTGAACCCCCAGTGGACTCTTGACAGTCAACAAAACTACAACACACATCTATTTCCCAATACTGGTCCCACGATTTGTTTTAAATGCCTCAATCTCCTAAAATAGTTATAAATATGCTGAAAACTCTATAAATCAGAGAACATGATATTTTAAATAGTCCAAATGCACCATTTCCACTAATTTTGTGAATGCCCAAAATCAGAAAAGTCAAAAATATAATTGGAACTGAATAGATGACGTATGTTATTGGTTTACATACAATCAATGCACGAGCAAGGCATGAGTAGTAGGGCGGTTACAACGCCAGAGACTATGCGGAAAAGCGGGTGAAGATCTGTACTCGCGTGGAGTTTTTAATAGCTGATTGAAGAGCACGCGCTCTCTTTTAGCAGCTTAATTGAGAATTGCGCTCGCATAAAACAAAATTGTGTTTTGCCTCTTGTCACGAAGTGGTCGCTGTTGACAGAATTGCTGAGATTTAATGACCTTCACCGCCTGCCATTATCGGTTATCATACTGATTAAAGAGACATGGGGACATTTTTAGAACCCTGGTTTTTTTGCGTATTTTGGAAAGCTTACTAATGTATTATATAGAATCACACCCAGAGGGTGTGTAGTGAGTCCGATCCACAAATGCACCAGTTTTGGGAAATTTACCAAAATAGGTCCTATGATCCCACAAAAAATCCTATTTCTTAACACATTAAAAACAGGACTTTTACGCCCATTGTAGCCTACAAAGTGTAGTTACTTAGGAATTTTTTGCATGATAATGAAATGTCTTGTTGGTCTTGACTTTTGAAAACTTTTGTATCCCTAAGTACTGCATGTGTTTAGTACATTACGGGATAGGAACATTGCAATGCATTGAAGGATTGATTCAAAACACCCTCTGGATCACACCCGACGGTGTGATTAGCCGATACGTAATGTAAAAGATTGTGATGATTTTCTAAGGGGACGATCCCGATAGCAGGCATGTTCAAAAACAAGGTTTGTCAAAATGAACTTCCAAAAACGTTCTTGGTAGGTGGTCTACAACCGATCCAGTTGAATTTGAGGAGAAATTGTATCCTCAAAAAATCTCTTCCTGCACTTTCATGATGTTTGCCCTGGAAAGTGGATTCTCTGCTCTCTTCGTGGTGTCATTCATATCCAATATCTGAAATGGGACATTAATGTTAAAGACTGTTGTTGCTAGATGTGAATAAATTTTATTATTATAGGCATGTAGCATGTGAAAGTCATCCCGAATGTTATCCTCCACTATACCGTTATAGGTCATCAGCCCATAACCGAAACCCTGAACCCCCCACGGGATTTTTGGAGACCACTATTTTTGGAAACCATTAACATATAGCTATCAAAATCAGGTTGTCTGCAAAAATCCCCCATCTGGGGTTAAAAGTGTTAGGCGCTTTTTCAAAATGGCGGCCAATATTCTCTTAATGCCCTTTTTTGACATATATCTAATTTTGATCAAATCCATGCACTATGTGCCTACTTAGTCACACCAAAACACACTCAAGGAATGTTGAAAATTTGTTGGCATGCTTAACCAGCCTCTAGAGGGCGTCTTATTTCAAAATGGCCACCAAAAACAATGAAACCAGTGTAGTTTATACATTTAATGCCTCTTAAGGCCGGTGACGGGTCACCTAATGCCGGTGTCACCTAAGTATATACTTTGTATCACCTGTGGATTAGTTTGAGGTAAAGTAAACACTTAAAAATGAAGTAGTTAAAAAAGTCGTTAGCCTTTCAAGTGTACATATAGAGGGCGGCGCTTTATGTACAAAATGGGTCAGACTTACTATCACTAGAACCCAACCACAGCCTTCTTAATCACTGATCATCTTGATGTGTTGACGGATGGTTACTAAGTGAGCACAAGCTTCATATACGCCTGCTTCGAGGAGTTTCAGGTAAGGAGCGACGCACCAAACGCTCCAAATACGTTGTTGTTGTTAAGAAATTAATAAAAAAACACACAGCATGGTTGGTTGTGGTCTATTGGGCCTAGGGATGGAATGCCAGGTGGGAGCGTGCTCATGCATCTCCTGTTCGGCATCTGTGCTGGCGACCGGCCTGAGAATGCGGGAGCCTGTCGTTTTGTCTGGACAGACAATCTTGGAATTGGCGCACAGGATGCAGATGTCAAAGGGAGACTCAAAGGGCCTTAAAATGGGCTCGCCCCTTATTGTGAGGAGAACCATCAGCGCGCAAATCCATCCGGGGCACAGGTGTATGCTTTCCGTCTGCGCGGCCGTGCCAGGCGTTACCTTTGAGTGACCTGGCCTGGAGCGCTCCTGGAGCACTGTGATAGTCATGTTTACTTAGGAGTCACCTTGGACTGCACTCTCTTATAAGACCCACATCGGAAGCAGTGGCGTAGCTAAGGAGGGGCAAGGGGAGGGGGCACATGCCCCGGACACCACCTCAGGGGGCGCTGAAATGATGTTTCAGAAAAATAAAAATAAAAAAAAATACTGTTGTGATTTTTGATGTTATTGTTACAGGCAGTATAGTACATCTGCTTCAAGATAGTGAGATAACTGAGATCTCTCCAAAGGCACTCAAACATACTAAAACTGAGAGGTTCCGGGGCTCCGTCACCTTGACCACCCGCCAGATGTAGTATAGTTCATCTGCTTCAAGATAATGAGATAACTGAGATCTCTCCGAAGGCACTCAAACATGCTATTTAACTCAAGAGCTTCCACGGGCTCCGAACCCTGGACCCCTCCAGGGACAGTATAGTTCATCTGCTTCATGATTGTGAGATAACCGAGAGCTCTCCGGATGCGCTGAAACATGCTAAAATCCAAGAGCTTCTGGGGGCTCCGCCCTGGACCCCCGCAACGTTCAGCATAGTTCATCTGCTTCAAGATAAGGACATAACCCCTCTCCGAAAGCACTCGAACATGTTAAACTCAAGAGCTTCTCGGGGTCTCTGCCCTGCACCCCCACAAGGGGCTTTTCCCCATTACCTGTATCCCACAATTGCCTGAGATCGAACGGAGCTTGTCCTGTGCTGATCTGTGTGGAGTATGCTTGCCCTGTATGGTTGAAGGGGTCACTCCTAAGCTGACCTGTCGTTTGGATGCCTCCTGCCGGCAGTCACTGGGTGTCTTCGGCCAGCTCCAAGCGGACAACGTATACCTGCAGCTCAGCGTAGCATGCATGATCATAGCTGCCAAGTAATCTTTGGTATGGAGCGCCCTGTGTTTGGGACAGAGGGCGGTGTCTGACGTCTTAGGTCCGGGGTAATTTTTCTTCTTAGGCAAGTCCGTTCCTTTGAAATAGTCTCCAATGATTTGAGGGAGTTCACTTGTGGAAGAAAGTTCTTGCTGTCACCAAGTGGCATCTATTGGTATTGATGGCTTCTCGTGGCCTTAGTGGCGGTGTCTCAGCTGGTTGAGATCCAGAATCGCGGGCCGATCCAAGGTTTCCATTGCAGAGTGAGTCTACTGAAAGCATATCAGGACCCGGGATCATCTCTTGGTCTGCCCAATGTTGATGCAACAATGCACAAACAATGACCTTCCAGCTGCAGTGAAGCAGCCAGACATTGTCCCCACCCTGGCTAGATCTCATTTGAGAACCACTGTGTTTTTTGGATACGATAAGAAATTCAAATTTTAATATCATTGGCGATCTTTTAAGCAATGCTGCTTCCTGGTAACGATCTTAAATGCGCTCCTTTTGATTCAGAAGTTGATCTTCTCTTTCCTCTCCTCTTCTTGAATCATATCTTAATTGTCTTCTTCTGTTCTTCTCTGTATCAGATTATTCTTTCTCTACGATTAGTCAGATGACAACTCTAGTGGCATCAACTCTCCTGATGGCCAATTGTATCTAGTGCACCATCATTTTAACTTCCAACCATGATATCTGGTGGAGGATTTCCCGGCTCTCGCACAGCATACCTGGTACCAATCAGGGCTTGATATTGGCTCTCATGGGGTGCATCCTCAACAAATCTCTCATACGAGTGCTCTGGCACATCGGTCGATCTTCCAAGGCTTAAGACGACGATATACTTGTCCACGTTTTGGACTTAAACCTCGTCTACCTGAGTCATTTTTTGTAGCAACTCCGCCCCCCTTGTGATTTTCATTACTGAAACATCCGATTCCTTTTAAATTTGGTACCACAGGGTAGCTTAGAGTTTCTTTCTTCTTATCCATTGGTTATCAAAATAAGTGCCAACATCCCCATTAGGACGTCACTATGACGTCATATGTTTAAGGAAAGTAGGAAAATACATGTACTGAATATAGTGTGGAAATTGATATTTTGCAATTTAAGCGACTCAAAAACATTATTATAAGCACTCAAATGCTCTCATTTTATAAAACGAAAACTAGTCTTTTCCTCAAATAAAGCCAAAAACCCGCATGACAATTGGATAGTCTACATTTTTTGCGACAAATTGAATTTTCCCCCTATGTCCTGGTCTATGGACATATGACAATTTTGGCTAACATGCGAAACTTTAATGCGTCATTGTTGACGTATAAACTACGCATATTGGTACTCATTTGTATCAATAGGAAGAGGAGGGAGACCATAGCGTATCCTATGGTACCAATCAAAAGTGCCTGTATATTCCTTGGGTTGGCTAGGCATGTTGGTACTATTCTTCCACAGTTGGGTGTTTGCATTTGGCAGCCATTTTTGAAAAAGCCGGCCTCCACCGTTTAAAATCCCGGTGGGGATTTTGCAGACACCCTGATTCCAATGCTTATGGTATAGCTTCACAATGGTTGTCTCCCAAAATCCCCGGGGGGGTGCAGAAGGGGGGGTCATGGTACCCGTAGTCTAGTACTATGGTTCTTCCCTTCCCTTCTTGACTATGGTCACCAGTTGTTTGGTCTCCTCATACCCAAAACCTTAAAATTGCACTTGACACTTGTGCGACGAACTACTACCAGAGCAATTCTTAATCAAAGGCGAAGAGAACAAAACTATAGTGCCCACTTAGAACGTCTCAACCTTGGTTATCTCCATCCCCCTAGACGGGAAGACATGTCTATTTGTCTCGTGGCCAAGCGCCTTTTTGCACTAGTTGATTGTATTTTCTTCTACGCCTTCCATGAATAAAACAGTGAACAAAGACAACACTGAACATATCAATTCCACCACCATCTCAGAGTAAGACTGATGCCTTACACTATACTCTATCAATTTCCTAGGAAATTGTCCTATTACCATACCATGTCAAATACCTTTTTTCTAATTCAAATTACATATCATTTCCCAATTCAACAATCATCATTTTAATTTGGCCCGGTGCGTCGAGAGTGTTGGGTGTGCATGTATATGTGATGTGGATTATGTGGCGCACATTTCGCACTTGATGCTTTTGCGTTTGTTCTCCTAGGGTAATGTGGGTGGATTATAATGTATGTTTGCGATTAATGCAATGTGTGTTTATGTTGCATGTGGAGTTGTGATTGGTGGTGATTGTGTCTCTAAGTGTAACCCCATTCTGGTGTTTATGATTTTGTTTTTTATGCTTTTACCTATTTTAAAGTCTTAGTCATTTTGTATTTTATATGACCAGCAGGCTGAGGTAGTGTACGCACATCTTTCAGATGTCCAGTGGTTCTCACTGTCAGTGGCTGCCCTCCTCTGCCTCTCGGGCCCCCTTTTCTGGTGTTCGTATGTACTCCATATTAATATACTACTACTACTGCTGCTGCTGCTGCTGCTGCTGCTGCTGGCTGCTGCTGCTGTCTGCTTCAACTACTACTACTATAATAATAATCAGAATAATCTTGATATAGCGTCTAATGCGATGCTTAGGCGCTTACAAAGGCTGACTTAGATATTTCAAAATTATTTTTTGGTGTATCAATTAAAATAGTTACCGAGAACTAAAGATAGTCACCTGAAATGCTTAATTCCAAACTTAAGATAAATCGGAATTCTTTCGTTTTCATGCTACATTATTACAGGAAAACAGTGAATATGATACTGTGCATAACAGAATTCCGGACCGAATTTTATGACAAAGTTGTGATTTTCTATATGAAGGACTTTCGATTTGAGCTTAGTTATTTCACACAGTGAATTAGTGCCAAACACCCGATATGTTTACAAAATGAGTGTGCCCGTCATCGGGAAAATCTCTGTGTCAGCCTCTAACCCTAGAAATTAACATAGACAAAGATAAATTATACCAAGCATACACAGAAACAATAGATAACATTCTAATGTTAAAACTCTGATAGACATAAATATATATGATGTTCCGAAAAAGTGAAGAAATAATTTAAAGTAGAATTCAAAGTCAAATTCATATATATTGTGACCAAGAGATAGAAAGACAAGTCAACCCGTTGCTCCCTACAAAGGAACATCATGGGGATACAGCCCACCTGAAATAAATAAATAATGGGACTCTTAGGAAAATGTTTCTTAAAACCACTTTTTTAGTTTGAATAGGTACATTTTGAAGGCAATCGCCCATATAAGATACCGTATACGGCATTATATGTGTACAGTACATAGTATAAAGTATACGATCTGGTGACAAAATGTTTGGTCTTATTCCATACACCAATATTTCGAGATATTTATAGTGTGGTTGACATGTCAATGAACGTTCCCATAAGATTTGTGTGCTAAAATTATTTTCTGGTTTTCATTCAATAGGGACGGACGTCAGAAAATGATTTTCGGAAAATGTTACTCAGGGAAAAATTTAAAATCGAGTCAAATTGTGTTTGAATGGACATTAACATGTTAGTCTCCTTATACGGATTAGAAAATTATAGATTGGCCTAGGTTCCGACCTTTGGGTAAAGCGCTATAGCCCCAAAATTGTTCAGGTATCTTGGGGTAATTGAACCAATGCTCAAGATTTGTTGAAACTGGTGATAAATTGGTTGGTATTGCCTCACAGGATGACAAAAAGTATTATTTTACCGGTTGTGACATTAGATGGTTAATTACATAGCAAAATGTAGCAAGGGGATACATAGTATAAGGGGCGGGGGGGGCGTCACCCAAAACTTTCCCTGGATGTCGCAATGGGATATCACCAAACAGTTAAATGCATTCTCTGTATTCAATATGACACAAGGGATTCATTGATACACTTTCGACAACAGAGGAGCATTTTACCCCCAGGGTGACCTTGAACGATTATGGGTTATTAACGCTTTAAATAATTTTGGGAACTAGGCAGATATTACTTTTCTAATCCTAATGAATAGACGAACGCGTTAATATACATTAAAAACACAATTTGAATCGATTTTAATTTTTCTGTACTAAAAACAAACCCCCCTTGAAGAAGGGGGAATCAGTCCGAAAAGGTCAACCCCTTAATTTTTGAAAGTTTAGGGGCCCTATTAAAAAACCCAAAAAGCAACAAAATCAATTTTTAGCTGAACATTTCGACGGGACTACACACCAACCACACTATTACTGGACAACGCACTATGTGTTGATCCATGTTAGGAATTAATCTATGATAAATCCAAAGGAGTAAAGGCTCGAAGTTCTCTCTGATGGCCTCTTAGCTGAGCATGTTTCATAATTGGGTGTCACTCTGTCTTATAAATGTCGTGGATACATAATATGGCTAACCTCACTATAGAAGGCTACACAGATTGTTGTAAGTTTCTTATACAGAGGTTCTATAAACAACAAATCTGATCTGCATCCGTTCAAAAGTCCACACGCTATGTACAATAAGTATGATATGACAACTCGTGCCGACAGCAAAAATATCTCCTCTCCGTTGGTGTTTTAAATATATCAATTAATATGTTAGTAACAACACGAATCCCTTGTTTCTTTTGGGGAGAGGGGATAGGGGTAGCGTGGTTTTTAACTCGGTTAGGGTCATTTAAAAAAGCTAATCGGTTTGGACTTATTTGTCAACCATTGCTCATCTCTAAAAAGCATATTATGTTTTAATCTGAAGTGTGATTTGCTATTTTTTTTTGGGGGGGGGGGGGGGATGGGGGAATTGGTTATGATCGTTTCCCGAGCGACTTACCTACTCTCTTCTATAAGGTTATATAAATTTCTTCATTGTTATTGCCTGAAAAATGTGAATTAATTTGTATACCTCAATTAAGTAATTCAATGTATATGACTGCCAAACCTTCGTGCGGGCAAGGGAGCCCGAAAAAGGGTCTTATCAGCGTTTGTGAACAAAGTCATGGTGTATTGGAGATGACCGCAACTCGCCGCCACGCTACTACTACTAGTAGTAACTATATTATAAATTTTTTTAAATACTCCTATCAAATAATTAATTAGAGAAGCAGTGAAGCCCCTGATTTTCGCAGGCCTCAGGGCGGGACGGTTCAGAAATGCCGCTTCGCACGCTTGCCGTCGAGAACATAGCAGCTGAATTTTTACACAACATTTTTTAAATTTAATTACCAGTCCACAACATTTCCTAATGTTCCTTTTAGTTGAAATAAAATGAAGTTTAAATGCAATAAAGGGGGGAGGTCATATCCGGCGAAAATTGCCACTGTTTGGCATGCTGCATTGTGAGCTCCCGGCCGCACATCAAAATTACCCAACCACGTCTCCACTCAAGATAACTTAGCTCGGCTGACCTTACCTTGCATACAATGCGTACACAACAAACGTTTTCGGGAAAATTTACGTTGAAATAGGACGCTGGTTATTAGAAAAAAGCAATTCTTGCGCCATAAATAACTCTTTAATAACAAAAAATGATTTGTGGTACTCTTCGCTCACTGATGTCAGTCCTGACCAACGGTGGTTACCGGCAAACGTGTAAGTTACTGAGTTGATCTTTCATTGACGAAACCAGAAGAGTGAGAAGTTTAATTGTGAAGCCCCTCGCAGATATCATTTGAATATAGGCATTGCCGTATCGATGGCAGTATCCTAGATCAAAACTCGTACAGTGGTCGTGGATTTATCCGCATGTTGCCCCTGGAAACATTATCTGAAGTACGGACAATGTCGGTTAAGAACTATAAACAAATCCAACACCATCCTATGGCATTATTACACTGGAAACACGATATCCAGATAATAAATACGTATAAACAAGGTAAACAAGGATGATTTATATCTTTCGGTAGCTTGACCAGAATGGTCAGCTCTAGGGAAAGATTAATAAAAGAAAAAGGGTTAAAACAATATTTAAAAAAAAAGAGTTCAAGAAAAGTTAATACACAAAATCGGCTTAAAGAACACAAATTCTGGCTTTAAAATTTCAATGGGGGATAAGCATGAGGAAATTGAACATTCAGAAGTGATTACACCTTTGTTGGCAAAATTTCTAACATTAATCAGCCATAATGTTTTCAGACTTACCCCTACCTCAAAAACAATGCCATATTTGGATTCCTTGAAGAAAAAGTTTCCAAAAATGTCTGCTCTTACTATGGTAGGGTGTACAGTTATCAAGCTGTGTCATTTTAAATGCACGAAGCCGCATATACTTGAAATTTTAGGCATGTCACGGTCGGTGTACCGAGTTCGACGTACGGCCCTATAACAAACTGAAATTTTACCCCATTGTGACCTTGAAGTTATTTTACTTCATAACAATTGAACTACTACCTGAAGATTGGGGGAAGCATACAATTAAAAGAAATCTTTGTGGACATGCTAATAAAAGAAATCTGTGTGAACATGCTAATATATGATTCAACATATTTCGACCATTTCCATATTTGAATACCTGTATAAATATGATAAACCTCACCCCCACCCAACCCGAAACATGTAGTTTCCACTGCTTTGATTTTGGTAAACTTTAAGACTGGCCTATATAAATTTAGTGATATATAAATTAAGTGATAGCTAAAACTACTTAAAATGTCCAATAACAACTTACAGGATCTTCAGCAAAAATTTTGACGACAGGAGAGGTACCACCTCCTAGCACACCAGATGAAAATCGAAAGCGAGCGATGACAAATTCTTTCTAGATATTGAATAGAAGTGTTAAAATTGAGTATCAAAGTCTGCAATATAAAGCGGACAGTTATAAATATAATATAAAATGAAGATATTTAAATCTGCTGAAATTTAAAAGAACTATTCGTTCTATATCCCTAACGACCCTTAAAGGTGCGTGTTCCGATCGTCTTTGGGACCCGTGATTTACCCGGAAGTAGTATCGAAGTAGTATGAAATTTGAGCCCTCAAATCCATTTCATTCCCAAGATATAAACAAAAAACCATCGTATTTATGTTTGACCATCAATATTAGCACAGTATTGAATAGGGCTTTGTAATATGCATTATTGCTTATAGAGCAGGAGCTGGGACCCAGGTCAAACATCATCGTTTACCCCTCACTACAGAAAAGGTTGATACATTTGGTAGTTAGTATGGACCCTCTACATCAATGCTTGGTTGGTAGTACTCTCAAATTGTGGTATCACTTTTTCAATAGGGGTCAATTTAAGTTTACACAGGGGTCATTTTTTTTTAAATGCTCCAATCATGTTGAAATGTATGCCATATTGTCCGTCTAGTCATAAGGATTCCAAAAATGTAAAGTTTGTACCATCTATGACCATTGGTTTGGGAGTTATAGAGTAAAAATGGCTAAAATGGTAAAAATGTCAATTTCTATTTGTACAGGGGTCAAAATCAGAAGTTGCTCCAATTTTAAAAAAATTGAAAGAAGTTGTTCATCTAGCTTAATGTGTCAAAATAGGAATAGTTTGTAACATCTGCAATGCATAGTTACCATGTTATGGGACAAAATAGGTCATAGGGCAACATAATCCAATTGGTGTTGACCTTCTTTGACCCTTATCTCCGTAAGTAAACATTTAACATGATCAAAACTATACTTTTTAGGAGTCCTCTTACCTCAGGCAATAATTTGCAAGTATTTAAAATATAATCAGAGTAACTTTTAATGTTGACCCCTGTACAAATTGAGATTGACCTTTTTTACCATTTTTGTAATTTTTACCCTATAACTCCAAAACCAATGGTCGTAGGTGGTACAAACTATACATTTTTGGAATCCTTATGATTAGATGGGCAATATGGCATACATTTCAACAGGATTGGGGCATTTTAAAAACTTGACCCCTGTGTAAACTTAAATTGCCCCCTATTGAAAAAGTGATACCAGAATTTGAGAGTACTACCTACCTAGCAATGATGTAGAGGGTCCATACTAACTACCAAATGTGTCAAACCTTTTCTGTCGTGGGAGGTAAACAAACTCCTTAAATAAGGCCCCTATGATATTCTGCTCCTCCTCTATTCTACCATCAAACCCGCCAGTTTGTTTCCCACGGTACTTGATGGGGCGTTGGCTCTCATATCAAGTAGAGAACACAATAGACATAAATCGGAACAAGCACCTTTAACTGCATTTAATTTCACTTTTGAAAAAATCACGGATTGGCCCTTGATCTTACAAGAGAAATAATGCTACCTCCCTTTTTTGCGGTTATCGTCAGATTTTCCTCTAGGACGTTAGGGATATGAAAAACAACTATTGCAAAAACAGCGTTTTATCGCTACGATCACGTACACTGTTTTGGTGGCATATTCATCTCCACATTTCGCTTGTTCTACACTGTTAAAAATGTTCATTAAAATAACAGCGTTTTGACTGGCAGCTGGGACTCACAACAGTTAAAATCACGTTTTTTTACAGTCATTTGCACGTTTCGAGTCCCCTTTTACAGTTATTTGCACGTTTTGACTCCCGGCTAACAGTCAAAACGCCGTTATTCTAAGATCATTTTTAACAGTGTATACATTCTTGGACTGACAGTGGTAAACTCTTCATATCGTACGTGGTATCGTAGGGAGGGGGTGATAGAGTTACGAAATTTCCTGTTCAGTTATCATAAGGCTGTGTTTAAAGAGGAACATCAAAAGGATAGCTGTGAATTTGTCTTACGGATAAAATGTCCATTATTTTTAGACAAGAATATATAGCTGTGTCTTTGTTTGCAAAGACAGTGTACATATAGACTTAATGGATGTTTTGTTTTAACAAATTCCAGCGAATTGCCAATTTGATTCCTGGGTAGGAAAAGACATAGAAGGTTCCCTTATTTTGAGAAATTTAAAAAAAGCTATCGTTGGACGCGTTTCGATTACTGTTAGCAAATGTTAGCAAATTAATTTGATCATTTGGGTAATCTCATCAGCTACATTTTGCTATGCTTAATTTTGTTGTATCTTGTTTTTTGGTATCTTGTGTTCATGCATGAAACATGTAGCTCTGTCAGTCTAACACATATTTAGACCATCTTTGTAAGCATCACTTCTTTTTAATGGACCAAATTTGTGTTGACGATATGCGTGTCAATTTGGTCCACTTTAAGTGACAAAATAAGAAATGAAATTATTTCAATATTTGAACGTGTATCATTTCGGAATGTCTAGGACAAGATTTGTCATTCTGCTTCTTTTTTGACAGAATGTTTCATCACGAAAATTATTCATAATAACTTTTGAGCTCATTAATATGGCCGTCTTGTCTTTTTAAGTGCAGGATATGTTACCTAATGAAGATCAGATGAAATATGCAATATGCTTATGGTTTTTTTTATTGATTTGAAGCTGATGGGCCCCATTTAGGCGCATTTATCTTCAATGGTGTGATCTCTATACAGCTTAATTCGCTAAACTGGTATTTGGTGCAGGTGAAACATCAGAGCCAAACGGTGCCAAAGTGTAGAAAAGGTGAAGATAAACAAAATCCAATGATGAACTGAGGGTGCATTTTAAAAACAGTCTTGGTAATTACAGAACTTTGCTACCATGCAGAGGTGACCGCAACGTTCTGATGGTAGGCAGAGCGGCTTCCTGAAAGGCTGGCACTAATGAAGCGAGTACAGCAGTAACTGGTAGCTGATTCCAGATTCTTACAAGAGCACTTGTATGGATCTATGGTTGTTTAATTTAGGAATGGTGTATTTCAAATGATGATCATGTCTCCCAAAATAAGATGCAGAGTGTATAGACTGAGGAAACTGGATATTAACATGATTGTAGTGAATCTTGAAGAACATTTTGGCTTGAGAAAGGAGACGTCTGACATGGAGTGGATCCCAGCCCAGGGTGGTTAAGGTAACATGTGTTGTTCTACGGTAATCTCCGAAGACAAAGCAAGCAGCTGCTCTCTGGACATGTTCAAGGCGATCAGAAGTGTACTCCATTTGCGGACGTATGATAGTTTGGTACGCCTTTGCTTTGACGCTTTGTTTACAGGGAGAAAGAGTACGACGGAGTAATCCAAGTGAACGGCTGGCTTTTTGCTTGATCTTGTTGCAGTGGTTATCCCAGCGGAGGTCATGTGAGATGGTCACACCAAGGTATTCATGGTACTCTCTCGAAACACTCACCAAAGATTGTATTCTGGTGAAAGCTGGGTTTGCGTTTCCTTATGATGGATATGATGGCACACTTTTTTACATTAAACTGCATTAGCCAAGTGGAGGACCAATCCGCAAGAGTGTCAAGGTCTTGTTGAAGGATGATATTATCTTCTGGTCTGTCAATATTCCTGTATACAATGCTGTCATCTGCAAACAACCTCATTGAGAACTGGATTTGATCTTGTATGTCATTTATATATAACAGGAAGAGTGCATGACCTAGTACTGAACCCTGTGGTACTCCGGATGAAATTGTTCCCCATGATGAATGGGTGCTATTGACAGAAATAGCCTGACCCCTGTTTTCTAGAAAAGATTGAATCCAAGCCAAGGTGTTTCCTTCGATGCCATAATGATTTAGTTTGACTGATAGACGGAGATTTGGAACCGTGTCAAACACTTTACTGAAGTCAAGGAGAATGACATCTTGTCTGGCCACGTTGTTGTAGGGTAGAAGCCAAGTCATGTGATGATGTAAAGAGTTGTGTAACAGTGGAAAGCCGTTCACGGAACGCATTCTGCGAATCCAGTAGAATATTATTTGCTTGTAGGTGCTTGGCTATGTAACTAAGGACAATATGCTCCATGATCTTACAGCAGAGACAAACGAGTGAAATTGGACGATAATTTGATGGATCTGATTTAGGACCCTTTTTGTAGATGCCAGTTACTAGTGCCTGTTCCCACTGTGAGGAAACAGTGGCATTGTCATACGATTGTTGGTACAGGAAGGAGAGTGCTGGAGCAATTTCGTGCGCAATGGTCTTCAATAGGCGTGGTAGTAACTCGTCCGGTCCACAGGCCTTGGATGGATTCAAAGATGACAGTTGTTTTTCATCACCAGGCGTTTCAATATGAAGGGGATGCACTTGTAGGGAGAGTTTCCCTTGGATGGTATGTTGCGTTTGTTAATTAGTACTTTGCTGTGTTTGTGCTTGAGAATCATCTGATTTGCCTATAATGGGTTTTGCAGGTCCTATCAGCAAAATATTTTCAAAGTCCTAAAATCACAAACCGCACATTTATGAGATGGCATTAGTTTTCCTTTAGGGGATCAAGCACGTCTTTAAGTGTCTGAGATGTTTCAAAACTAGCTTCTTTGCACCTATACTTTGCATGTTAGGGGATGTCTGAAGTGATTTCTACCCTAATTAGACGCTCTCCTAGGTGCGTTTAGGTGCGTCTTAGTGCAAGTATTGGAGGAAAATTTTACGCAGATTGGGGTTGTTAGATATGAAATGCAATTTCCTGAGAATTGTTTGTTTTATTTCAGTGTTGCTTCTTTGTGGGAAAAAGTCGTAATGAAAACTAAAGGGATGTTTCCAGATTTTTAGTGCTTCCTCTAGATAAACATTTCTTCGTTTGTATGAAATGTCTGAGAAGCAGTTGAGCAGTTCGGATTTTTTAAATCTTCTCAGAAGCAGTTTGGAAATGAAGAAATCAAATTTGCTCTCGTACTGATTCCGAGCTGGAGTTTCGAATATATCGTATGACCTTCTATGTCTTTTCCTACCCAGGAATCAAATCGGCAATTTACTGGAATTTGCTAAACTAAACATCCATTAAGTCTATGTACACTGTCTTTGCAAACAAAGACATAGCTGTATCTTGTCTAAAAATAAATGGACATTTTATCCATAAGACAAAACAGCTATCCTTATGTTCTTCTTTAACTACGCCCTTATGATAACTGAAGAGAAGATTGCGTAACTATATCACCCCCTCATTACTGGTCAACACCACTGGAAATGCAATGTCGATAACCGTGGAAATAAAATAAATTGAACAGCAGTCAATCAATCTCATTTGAAAAATATAATTTTAAAAAAAGGTGGTCTCAGTCTGTGCAAACGAGTAACACACAAAGAACAGCCAAAATGCGGTAATTACAAAAAAATATTTGTCAAGATTTCAATGTGTAAGATATTATTTGATGCTGTCGTCACTCTTCTGATCTGAAGTTATATTGATTTTGGCGGGAAATATTTTCATCATTGCTGTCTGAAATTGACAGGCTACGTCTCCACAAATCCAAGTTAAAAGATTGCTTTAGGGTAATTTAAGTAAATATCATTGATTGGCTATTGTTTAAGAAAGGACTATGAGTCGCGCTGATTAAAAACACATCCTTGCATGAGGGGCGGGATTTCAATGATTCTATCAGCAGAAAATTTCCGTTGTGGAACCCGAGACTAATGAAAATATAATTTTCCAAGTCTTTTTTGAATATGCGTATTTTTCATTAGATCCGCCAGATATTTTTACCGTCCTTTTTAAAGAAGGCAATCAAGGATGCCCTCAACCTAAAACACTCCTTTACTTTGACATCGTTTGGAGGCACTGGAACAGTATATGAAGCACTTGTTGTGCAATTAATACACGTCCATGCCAATCACTTGTTAATTGGGTTTGATATACAAGAGTCTTTACAGAACACCTATGCTTTATGCAGTACGATCACAAAACGATGTAACTTACATCATAAGGAGATCCTGGTGGAAAGACAGGTCCTGGATAAGCAGGAGGGGGATCTGACGAAGCCATTGACGTTAGGATATATCAGCTTAAGACTTCAGTGTATGTATACGATTTCGTTTCATTTCTAGCAAATAAATGAACAATATAAAACAGTTAATAAGTTATTGGAAGGTTTGTGTTGTGGAAAAAAGCGACGCACGCACGTATACGTACGCACATACATACACACACACACGCACACGGATTCATATCAATCAATTTTCTTGTACCTGAAAGTGTGCAACTTGTCACCACCAAATTAAAATTCATTCCGATGTCGGCAAGGGGGTCACCATGAGCTTAGATATTTTTGCACAAAGTCAATAAGATGTTTTGTTGATTTTTGAAAAAAAAAGAAGATGATCGCCATCTTTTATTTTGCCAGAAATTCCCCAAGGAGTGTTTTATGAGGTCTGAGTATTATCTGTCCACATAACCTCTCTTTTGAGCACTGCTCCGCATTATAATTATAAAGCAACATGCTCAAAGTTTACCTTTTGCTGGTTTTAAAAAAATACCACTTTGCATAAACTTGCAAAAATTGGCTTTTATGTAAAATTATATTACAGGCATAAATGAGTAATTGTATATTTTAACCCTCCCACCCCCCCAAAAAAACAAACAAACAATGCCGCTTTGCAAGGATGTGCGTTTTACTTAATTAGCATCATATATATGAGTAGCTTCGTGGTTCTTGGGAAGGGGAGACCTCGTATTCACTGAAATATTTTCGGGGGGGGGGGTGTGCACTAAATGGAATTTCCAAGAACAACAACAAGAACCTCCTATAACCTGCTCATGATATTGCTTGGTCAGGAGCCATGATCATTAAGATGAGGCCACTGTCTTCTAGCTTGTTGTCTTCCAGAGTCGGCTTGATGACAAGACTGTTATATAACCCAAATCTTAGGTTTCATTGCACTACATCGGCATAAGCTAATAAGGCATTTGGGTGTTTTTTATAAAGGGCTGTCTCATGTAGCCTCTTTGTAGCTTATAAAGGCAAATGGTCTATATCCAGGTATAACCTTCAGGCTGCATAACAAAGGGCAGCTATGCAATATCTTCCTGTTTCTTGACATGGCATGACACAGACAAATATTGTAAGGCTCATAATTAAGATAATTTGTTCGAAAATAGTGCAACAAAAGGAGAGCGTTAAGCGAATTAAACCATTTCAAATCTTTACCAGGTTTCACGGAAATGTTTGCACTATGTCATACAAGAGACCCATTCTAATAATAGATCACGTTACGATTCGCTTATGATAGTAATTATGAATTATAGTGCACTGCAACCCGGCGTATACATTATAATATGCATACAATAATGTCATAGACGTAAGCAAAGATGTATACCCTTTATGTCACTACATTTCATTGCCAACACTACAATGTTGTCCATCTCACCTTGATTTGTGTTGTCTTTATCTCGGACATACTTATGTTTTCTATTTATGTGTCGTCCTTTGTAATTTCACTCAATAAGATGGCCAGATTTTCGACCTTTGCTCGCGGCTCTACTTGGTCACAGACTGGTCACCACCTACCTTATTTGTATTACACTATATATATCTCGTTAACAAAATGAACGGAATGAAGTGAATATTGCTACTTACTTAACGTGTGCGTACAGTTATAAATACACACCTACCTCATGAATCACTTGACTATAAGATTACAATATTGTAATGGTAATCATCCAACTGAGTGAGGTGAAGTCCATTGACATGAAACCCCTCTTAATGAATTACGAAGGTTTGGAGGTTTAGTCACGTGCATAAACGTATACTACTGTACGTGCGAACCACACAATTTATAAGGTCACTCCATATGAGCGAGTCGCACGTACGTACGCTGACATCGTATACTAAACGTAGAATCTCGTAGACACACACACCCACACGCACATACACCCCCACACACACACACACAAATACTGTCCTATAATGTTTGTGGTTCTGCAAAATTTATCTTGAATAAAAATTATTTCAGATATTAAGTTGATCTTTTTAAAAGGCAGATATGTATATTTTTCTTGTTATTTATTATATTGTTATTATTTAAGGTTGGGGGAAATTGGCTATTGTTATGCACTAATTAAGACGTTAGGGCGAAAATTCGTTCCTCTAACGTTTTCCTTTGTATTGCGGTTTATTCTGTTTTTGGATAACAAAGGATACGAATAATAATTTATGCAAATTAAGGGTAATCTACTAGAATAACAAAGGATATTTATATTAATTTAAATAATAAGTGCTCATTATAACCTTATAATTAATACATGTAATTCAAATTTCCCTTAAGCGTCATTTTAAAGTATTATTATTATTGTTATTTTCTTTTTGCCATTGTTGTCATTATTTTTATACCTATCTTTGTTAATATTTGGTTGCTTGCATAACATAAATTGTTGCTTACCTTGCTTATTTTACATAAGTATGAAGCAAACGGAATTGAAAGGCCATTTTAAACCCCCAAAAAATAAATTTCTCCACCCACTAAAATGTTATCACTATTGAAATGAAATCCCCTTATAATCAATTTCATCCAAAATGCGATTTCAAGAAGCGTCAGAGGTTATTTGCCTTTCAAAGACGTTAGATGTTTATTTGTTTTATCCGGTCACGTGACATCGGCTGCAACTAATTTGTAAAACCAAAGTTTTCGTACATTTTAAACTTAAAAGTTTATTAAACTTAAAAATTTATACTTTCTGTGTTTGTAAAGCTATTCCGTATCTTTATGTAAGCGAGTGTAAGTAGTGTTGTACTAAAACGACAATAGCGAATCGCCAAGAGGTACGAAGAATTTCACCAACAGAAGCTTCACAAACGACAAGCCTTTTTTTCAAAATCCTAATAAAAACTAGAATAAGGCAAATAAATGTATGAAATCAGGTCTATAAAGCAGCGACTTAGCTTTTTAGCTCCATATGTCACAGACTGACGTACTGCATACGTGTTACGTATGTGTCTTGTTTGGTTTGATAAAAAATACGTGACGGAAACAGAAAATTCAAAAATGAATAAAGAATATGTCAGTTTTACATTTAACGATACCAATTGCTTGCAGCTTATTTAACGTAACTTAACAAACACAGTAATGACATCTTTTATTATGAGCTGCTAGTCCATTGCGTTTCTAGTACAGGACTATAATGAACCCAATTGGAAAGATAACACAAATGATATGAAACATTTTGAAAACCCTGAAACGAAAAAAGCTCTTTTCTTAAAACAATTATGCTCCACCAATGTGACAAATGAACCATTTTGACAACTCCGATGACTAAATTCCTGCTTAACCTTTTTGATAAATTGTGCTATATGTTTTAAACGTTTATAAAATGAGTTGATTGCG
This sequence comes from Ophioderma brevispina, assembly GCA_023653785.1. Taxonomy (NCBI): domain Eukaryota; kingdom Metazoa; phylum Echinodermata; class Ophiuroidea; order Amphilepidida; family Ophiodermatidae; genus Ophioderma; species Ophioderma brevispina. The sequence goes on from JAMKCH010074620.1 coordinate 37,360, forward strand.
TTCTCGCGTTTGCTTAATATATACCTCTCATTGTTTTTATAATGTAAAAATGTTCAGAAGAAAAGAAATTTCCAACCAATCAATCATAAATATAACTCTTAAAACTATAAAATTAAATTTAGCCGTAATAATTCCAGGAAAGATAATTTAATTAACTAAACTATATAAAAAGATGGCATACAACTTACGCATACGCACACATCTACACATATACACACCACTACATTAGCAACATACGCATACACCAGCACACCACCTCTCCCAAATACACACACTCTTTCTCTCTCTCTCTCTTTCTCTCCTCTCTCTCTCCGTTTCTTTCTCTCTCACCCACACACACACACACACACACACACACACACACACACACATGCAAACAGATAAACACACACACTCGCGCGCGCGCCCACACACACTCGCGGGCGTGCATGAACACTCACCATCAAACCAAACGTATTTGGAGAGAAAAATTGCAGTACTTTCGTTCTAAATAGCTTAATTCTACTCAACATGGCAACAGAGGTCTGAAACAGCAGTCTGGCAATCCTCTAAAAGAGCTATTCATTATACAGGTGACATAGCCGTACGAGGAGGTTTTTACAGAACACGAATACGACCATTACAAGCGAACCGAACCGTAATAACGACAACCAGTGAATTGATCAAAGTAGGTGTCGTATGATTAGGTTAAGTAAAACAATATGCTTTTTGCACTATTAAATGTAGAATTTTTCCACATTAGACAATACATAAATCGTATATAATGAGCATCCTATATGTAGATATAGCACATGTGATATTGACCTTTTGTAAATTAAAATGAAAGTAATATGTTAATCATTTTCAACTCTTTGTATATTCAGTTTATCAACAAATACAATTTTGAAATATAAACAGCATGGATCAATTTGTTATTGTATTTTGAAATTCTAGGATCTCATCAGAAACTATCAAATATATGCTTCAGCAGAGTTTGTAAAAGGGTTACGATTATGCCCAAGCACAGTGTACCCAGGGGCGGCACAAAAGTGATCACCATAGTCGAAAGCTCCAGCTATCCTCGTCTACATTTGCGTTTAGGGAGCGATCATTATTTGTGGCAGGTGGATTGGGGAGGTTTTATGTTATTTTATTAACGTTGATGGGATTCTCCGGTTTTAAGTTGAAAAGAAATCATGCTGCCTTCTAAATCATTCTCTTTCCAATAAGAATAAATAAGAGATTCAGATGATCTCCTACATATACCAAAAAGGTCAGTTCTCCATCGACAATATTTCGCCACCCCTCCCCCACCCCCTTTGATTATGACCACTCCATTATTTATTTTATTTTGATTTACTGTGCTTTCAAATACACAATTATATTCTCCAGGAGCACAATTTCTTGATAATACCTCAAACAGACTAATGCATACATAGGTACATCGATTCTCCCGCTATTCCCGTAGTGGTGCTTATAATTATTAATGCGTAATGCACATATTCCACAGGGGACGCTGTGCATATTTTAAGCTCCCCTAACCACCATTACCATCCATTCAATTACAATTCTTCGCAGTGAACGAAATGCATCTATACGAAATAAAGACATTTCCTTTTAAAGCTTACCCCAAACGATTCATTTACTTGATTGCTTTCACTAATCTTTGCTTTAGACGCCAACATACTTTGGAATCGCAGACACAAAAATATAAATGAAATCACGTATTATCGTATGCATAGCAAATGCATATTGTGTTTGTGATGATAAATATCTAGCCAGATATACTTGCAGAAATTTAAAAATAATAATTTTGTCCATTGATATCACCACTCTACCTTATGAAAATATGAATAAAATGTATACCATATTTGAAATAGACATAAAGGTGCAACGAGAGATTTCATATAACAGGTGTCCCTAAATATGTGATAATTCTGATTTTTGCACTGATGTAAAGCTTTCTATCAAAAATATCCCCATGTAAAAGGATTAGGCTGATAATTATTTCTTTGGTGCAACAATTGCTAATACTAAATTCAATAGCAAATACTAAATTCAAGCTATGTTTTTATTGAAATTAAGCAAATGCAAATCGCCTTTTGTTTTTTTTTTCACTTTCAAGGCATTTCTGTAGCCAAATACAAGGTAAGAAATCTATTGAGGTCTTCTCTATATGACATCAGTACATATGATCAATCAATCAATCAATCAATTTATTTCACTATGCAAGCATAAATATAGATGTATAATGATGTATAAGTACAAAAGCACAGCGGGTAAATCAAACAGAGCATAGCTCGAAATAATTTCCACCCAAATATAATAAACAAGTGAAAATTGCATTAAACTACTGAATAGTGTGAACAATACAGGACTAAAGGACATAAACAGAAACAAAAATGCAGACAAGACGGGACAAGACAGGTGCGACATGAATACTGACAGCCACAAGAAAGTAAAGAATGAACAGTTCTAGACTCACGAATTGTTGTTGGAATAGCGTTCCATAATAGAGGACCTTGTGCTTTTAACGTTGTTCCTTGCATAATCAGTGTGAAAAAGAGGAGGTATTATGTTCTTCCCACAATGCATTTCTTCCAATACAATGTTTGCACTAGTTGTCAAATGAATTTATAGGACAAAAAGTACTTAAATTCCAGATTTGGGATGATTTCTGTATTTGACGAATTGCATTGTGGGAAGAACATTAGACCTCCTTTTTAGTGTGAAATATCGATGGTCTATAATTTTGAGATTGCCTTGTACCATTCGACGCAATATATGGGCACCCCAAAAGCTCTTGTTGAACCTTTAATATTGTGGTACTTTTTCTGTAAAATTCTGATTATGTTACATGTGTGTAAGAAATGGTACGAATTGACACGAATCTGAGTGGTTTTTGTTATAGAAATAATGTATAAGCGAAAGAAATTGATAACAAAGCGGGCGTAGCATACTATCGTAAAAGGAACTTTGCTGTGAATGGGACTCGAACCAACAACCTCCCTGTCAGTACTAGCGCGGTAACCAATTGCGCCATCACAACTTCATGGGTTTCATTCGAGTTTCTACATCACTAGTGTTCCACCGCCTTACGACGCCACGAAGTTGCCGCCCTCACCCAGACGATCTCCATTCTTTTTTTCTCGAATGTGATACGGACAACTTAAATTAATTACACTGGCCTACAAAATTAAACTTTTTTCTGGTGACTTAGATTTTAGAGTTGTTTTTAACTAATTGGGATCGCTGATTTCAAAATGGCATCAAATTTCCCCTATCACGTCAAGTTTTTTTCTACGTCATATGGTGACACCTCAGGCCTGGGAACACTATAATAGAACACATATTTGTTCAATGAGCATGGAGTGGAGGAGCAAGGACTGAGTTATATTTTTGATTTTGTCTTAAAAATATTGCATATTTATTGGAATTTGATGAATACAGCAACGTCAGATAGTAACCCTTGTCATAACAATTAGACCAATGAAAAATTCCTCCATACGGGCCTTTGGTCAATGGATTACTACGCACAATTGGACCGAAGTGTATTCGGCCAAAGATCCACAAAGCAAATGTGATGCTATGTATAATACTCTTAATAAAGCAATCAGCGACCATTTTGTTACACAGACGGTAAAGTTGCATCCAGGAGATAAACCATGGATACTGGCGATATAAAAAGTTTGATCAGAGAAAGACAAAAATTGTTTGCAAGCGGTAATCCGCGATGGAAGGTTGTTAGAAATATGATTAGCCGTAAAATATCTGCTGCTAAAAAGAACTTTTATCACCAAAGAATTCAAAAATTAAAGTCCGATAATCCGGCTGCATGGTACAGAGAAATTAAGTTGATGACTGCGGATGGGATGATTAACACATCTATTACGCCTCCACCTGGAGTAAATCCTAATAATGTCTCTGCAGTGGCTAACAGCATTAACAGACATTTTTTATCAATTACTAAAGATATTCCTATTTTGAACCGCTCTTCACTGTTAAAACGTTGATTAAAATTTTTAATCTTGTTGATTAAAATTTTAATCAACCAAGGATTACCTAGTGAACCACTCATTTGTTGGTTAAAACAGTAATCAACGGCTAGTTGGTTAAAATCTGATATGTGGTCGGTTAAAACTTTTAATCATTTGTTGGATAATTCCTTTTGCTCAATGTTGGTTAATGTGATGTTAAACTAAGACCAGGTTGTTGGTTACAATTTTAATCATTTGTTGGTTATTATTACTTAATATGGGGTTGGTTAAAACTAAATCACTTGTTTAACCATTTGTTGGGTTATTCGTGTAATATTGCAGAGAACTGCCTTGAATAGTCTAGTCTAGTCTATAGTCTATGTCAATACTTCAATGAGGGATTCTATAGAGCTTTATTCAGTCAGGCATAATAATCTCTCATTCCGTCGGTCCTCATTGAAGTCTTGACTTTGACCCTAGACTAGACTATTCAACCCTGTCGAATTTTCAGCGACGAAGCTATGAGTCTCTCACAGAGTCTGAAAATGCCCAAAATATAAGTCTCCGTACAACCAAAACCTTGCTAAGCAAGCCTGAAACCGATCAAGAAAAGTCTGAAGTATATAGGTTATTGCCTGATCTCATATCACTGAATTAATTCACACTCCTCAGCAACGTCGTCACTCTCTCGTAATCGGCCATGTTTGATTTGGCCACCTCGCTTTCAAATTGGTCATGTGACCAATATTTTAATAAACATTGTGCAAAATAGATGATTTACCAACATGGATTAAGATTTAACCCACAATTGAACAATTTGTCTGCAAAATATTTCAGAAACGTGTGTTTTTGGCGGGAAGTTTATGTTTAATCTTTTGTTGGTTAAGAAAAATGCTTAATTAACCAACGTTTGTATTTTTTTATCACCGTAATATGTTTCAGTGTTTAACCAACGGAATATTAAATGTCATTTTTAATCAACAAGGGCCGTATTCTCAAACGATGTTTAAAATAAACGGTGGTTAAGCCTAAACTGTGGTTAGCTAAACGCATCGTTTAAAAAACCGCAGGTTAAATATTTTAACATGTCGTTTAGCTAACCACGATATTTAAACGCCGTAAATATCATCCACCGAGCTGTGACTTATCTTCTCCTATAATATTACGTGCACGTGAACAATATTTGTGTCAGACAATGCCTTCCGTACTTGTTGATGCTAAGCGGAAAGTCCGCGGGTAAATTTCAAGAATGTCGCGTTATGCAAGGAGCTTTAGAATGTGTTCAGCGATGGAGAACAACACCGGGCCTATTCAAAACTTTTGTATGTCGCTGTGCTACACTTGCTATCATTCAATACTATAACAGATACACACAAGCATAAAATAGAAGGAAAGAAAAAAATGGACGAGAAGAAATCAACTGAGGACTCGGAAAAAAAATAAAAGAAATGAAGGAGACAACTGGTCTAACCACGAGTATCACGCATAGCTGAAAATATCTGGCACTTGATGAAAGCGTGAAGTTAAACACGCCATAAACTACCCCCGGACCAAGTCTAAGTTTAACAATGGTTTAGGCATGTTGAACGATGTTCGGCTAAAATTTAAACATCGTTTAAAGTTAACCATGCTTTGAGAATTGCGTTTATTATAGCGAGCGTTTAAATTGCGATTTAACCTGTGATTAGCGTTAAACATCGTTTGAGAATACGGGCCCTAATAGTTTATATGCAATGTTGTGCGATTTTTAATCAACCAACTTTTAATACGCTGTTTTTAGTATCTGTTTTAACGGTGTTCGCTGCCAGCGTTTCTTCCAGCGCTGGAATCATGCCCTATAATTTATGAATAGAATGTTTTCGATCGTCTGAAGACTCTTAATCGCCGGAAAGCCGGAGCTCCGGACGGCATTCCTGCGTGCTTGATCCGTGAGTTTGCTTACGAACTCAGCAAACCGCTAACAGATCTTCTCAATTCCTCATATCAAACGGTAGTTGTCCATGGACAGTGGAAAAAGCGTAGTAATACCTTTGCCCAAAAGTTCCCCGACATGTTGGGATAAACTACGTACCGATTTCTTTAACAGACCATTTCGCAAAAATTGCAGTCATTTGTTCATGAATGGGTTTTATATGATATTGAACCCTAATTTGAACTCAAATCCAATTTGGCACCGCAAATGGGTGTCAACTCTCTATTTGGTTATTAAAACTTATTACACACTATTTTCTCACAATGTATAAATTGGAATTTAAAACTGTTCAATCGTCATAAACCTGACTCGTAAGGCCTTTGAAGCTAATCAATCACAACATTTACATCCATTATTCAGATCTTTGAATTAGTACCGTCCGTCAGTGATCCCTTGGGTTGTATAGCTCTCTTTAGAGCAACGCTCGAAATGTGTTCGTTACCAAAAATCATTTTTCTGAATGCATCACCTTTAAAGGTTGGTCCTACATTCAGGGTCACAAGTTTGGACCATTGGGCTTTTAGCTAAGTTTATTGAAGCCGGGAGACTGGCTCTTGATTGCCTCTCCTCTCTTTGTTAAATCGTTATCCCCCTTTGTCTCTTTCTTCTCCGACCTGCCCCTTATCTCCGGTGCTTGCACGACCTCCCCTTCCTTCCTTTTCCCATGTTGTGATTCTCTACTACCCTGTACCTTCCCTCGTCCTACTTTTTCCCCCACCAGTTTCCTCTCCGTTTTCTCTTATCTCGATCCATATACAGAATGACAATTATCCTGCTTTTGCATGTCCGCATCCCTCGTGTCCTTTCCTCCAATCTTTTCTTGCTTGATTTGCTAGGGATTGTGTTTTTTTGAGTGGATTTTTCGATTCTGGTTTTCTAAGACTCAATACAGATAGTGGGAGAATACTCGTGTTGGGTGATGTTTCATTCTTTACAAACACAACTCTTGGAACGAGTTTTGTGAGGGGCTACTTCAGATGCTATGAAGCTTCACTCTGACAAGTGTAAATATGAATGTAGCTTCATGAAGAATCAGTTAGATGTGGAACCATTGAAAATGTGCGGTACAAATTTGAAAATTGTCGATAGTCGATAGTGTGAAAATTTTAGGAGTCATTGTTTCTTCAGATTTAAAAATGGGATATCCCTCTTTATCAAGGTTGGTCGCAAAGCCAGCAATAAAGTATATAGGCTACGTGGTTTAAGAAATTCAACCCTGTGTGATGGACCTAATAACAATCTATAAGGCATTCACGCCCCTTATTAGAGTATGCCGTACCCTGTTTGGAATGCTGGCATAACTATAGCACATATCACTATGTTGGAGAGGGTCCAGAAAAGCTCTTAGGAACATTCTTGGCCATGATTACCAATGTTATGATCAAGCACTTCAACAGTGTAATTTGAGTACTTAAAAGAAAGAAGGAAACAAAAAAATGTGTCTTCAGTTTGCCGTAAAAAGTACAAACTTGCTGTTTTTGCAAATGGCTACCCTTGAAAATTAAAGGAAATATGTCAAGAGTTTTTGTTCAAGCTCAGTTTGACTTAAATTCATAAATATATGTAACATACATTCAACGAATTCCCGAAAAATAATACAATTTGACTGTGTAAAAATTAAAAAAATAGAGCATTTTAATTTTTGCTTTTTTGGACATACGAAGAAAACGGACGGATTTTTCGCCACGCTTCTTGATCAAAAACCAGCCGCCCATGTGGCTCTCCTGTGACGTCAAAGCTGATGACCAATAAACATTCGTGTTGACTCGAATTGTTATTGCGGACACTGTGTAATATTGCTGGATTAATGCAAAAGTATAATAAATTGAAAATACAGTTACCCATAAGGTAATGACATTATTTTGTTTCATTTCGTTGTGTTTAATATATTGATATAATAACAACATCGCGCAGTTATAGGAAAGTGGCGGCACACTGCGATGATGTTACCGAAATAAGTACCAACATTTCCAGCAAATTGCGTCTATAACGCTCTTACTGGTGAATTCCAGTTTTGTGTGCAAAAGTATAGGAAAATGGAAATTTTGCTCTAAAAACTCAAACAACGATCAATTTCTACTGTATTTGTGGCCAAATAATAAAGGAAACACCACATTTCAATTAAAAATGAAGTTTAAGCTCAATAACATGAAAACGTTTTACTGATATAAGGAGCAATTTTTATGGTGACCCAGTTTAAAAAGTAAAGTATAGGGAGTTTCACCAACCCCACCCCCAAGCCTCAACTTGATAGCTTTCCTACCTCCAGGTAAGGTGGTGGGTCCGAAATGTTTTGCTAAAATGTGCTCAAAGATGTAAAAAAAACGATTTTACCATGTAATAATTTGGCGGCACAATCACCGAAGCCTGTTTTTTGCACCTGGAGAGAAACTCGAGGGGGGGTTGGGGGTGGGGTGCCAACAACAAATTTGTTCCATAAAAATGCTAAGGAAGTCTTATGCTAAATTAAGACATAAATTGGGGTTGCCTTTTATAGTTTGAGTATAGGGTGGCGGGGCCATAAATAGCGGAAGTATTTATGTTTCAAACTTGGGCATGGTCAAAAGGGGTTCCACTTGGCCCAATATGAACCAACTAGTACCCTTTAAAAAATTTCAATGGGGGTCTTCGTTGACCCACCACCACTCCTTATCCATTATAGGCTAAAATAAGCCAATTTGCATATTTTCATTTTTGGAGATTTGAGTTTTAACAGTTTTTGGCCTGTCACACCTTTTTAATTTTTAAAATTTACAAACATAAAGTGGTCATTTAAAATTGATATTTCTATTTAAGACAAAAAAAAGGGTGGTGTTTGGGACCAAGGCTATTAGCCAAACTGGCCCATTTTGAAAATAAAATTCATAAGAGATAGACATGTTGTTTTTAATAAGCTACCCTTTTAATCAAAAAGTTAAAGTACGACAATAGAAAAGTTATTAAGGCAGAAAATTCCCAATATTTAAGGAATGGAAAAACACAACCCTGCCCCCATTAACACCCATCCCACCCTACCCCCAAAATGTGGAGTACATGTACTGGTTGTCAAGTTTAAAGACAAATTATATTTTCCCCATTTGGTTATATTAACTTAAACCTTTTATTCCTTTTCGCGGAAGGTGGGGGGGGGGGGGGGCATGATGTTATCATGAGGTTGATCTTGGTGGAAATTGTTTACCTCCCCATAAACCCACACCGCCCACTAACAAATTTACATCAAGCGCAATGACCATGTCGGCCATCATATTAGGATATCTATTTATCAATAAAATAATGACTTTGCTTAAAATTAAGCAAATGCATCTTTTGTAAGAAATATAATTTATAAATCAATATTGTTTTTGCCCACTTGTCCAAAAGCTATTGTCATAGTTCTAACTCTATCCCACTTAAGTTACTTAGAGCAGTCGCTGACTCGTGTGTGTGTGTGTTGTGTTTGTTTGTCTTTTGTTGTTTTCTGGAATACTCCTTAAGGTGGGATACATTAATTGTATCTGATGACAAAATAAAGCCCTGCGTTTTAAAAATTTTAGGCAATGGAAAATTAAGGTATAGCAAAACTATTATTTTTTATGGATTGTAAAACAAAGACAATTTATACCTACACAGCATATAGTCCTATCGTGTAAAAGTGGTGTCCGATGGGTTATATTTAATGGATTTCCTATATAAATCCTCTTGTAATTAACAACAATAAAGAACCAGATGGAGGATGTTATTCAGGGAGGATACAGGCATGGAAAGATAGCATCACAGGGTTATATTTGGATGGCAAGAAAGACAACATTTCACTAGAAAAGAAATAATGGCAAGTGGTATCCAAGTATGGCTACTGAGAGCATTATGTTTGCATAGGAAAACAAGGTGGAACATACTGACCAAGTTACTCCTTCAGGTCATGGTTTGCTGTGCAAAGCTGTCTACAAAATTCATCAAGAATCAGCAATTGATCCACATTTGTCGGTGCCGATGGAACAAATGGAATGCTGGCTACAAAGCAGGGTTATCCGCTACTTAGAAATATTTATTGGAAACCTCTCCAGTGGCGAATTTGTCTTTTGCACGGCAGTGAGGTGTATTTAGTGCCTTTTAATTACTCATTATGATGGACGTACAACTGGCCAATTTCATACAAAGAAAGATTGGCAGCCACCTTAAAGAGGATATATCTCTTCCAAGAGACCTTGTAGATTTAAGCCAAATCCAAAGCCTGATTTCCCCATCTCCCTAAAGAGTTGTTACAGGATCTAGTTGGGCATCTATATGATTCTGTATGGCAGTGCAATCCTAGAAACGGGCCAGATGATTTGGTGTGTGAGCCTGGAGGTCTTAATTACTCACGTTGGTTGACAACAGTTGCGAGAATCCGGGGTTTGTATGCCAGAACACAAGAACCATCACCGGAACTTAGAAAAATTGGTAAACGGAATTGTCAAATTTTATGCACCTATGGGGTTTGTTATCAAATGTAACACATGTATCAATGATGCACCTATGAACATATTCAAGATGTTGAGGCTTCTCATACATAAGGCTTCTCAGTACAACTTCGCATTTATTCTTTTACTTTTTGAGAGGTGTTGTCGTTCTTGCCATGACCCAATATAAACTGTGATGCTATCTTCCAGCCACTGTATCCTCTCTGCAAACCACCCTCCACCTGGTTCTTTCTCGTTGCAACTTGTCATTTGTCATTACAAGGGATTATATATTAAGATTTTAAGAAGGACATTCAAATTAAATATTACCATATACACAAATTTAAATGATTAGCACTATATACTGTATTGTTTGGCAAATTGCCACACTACTTGTCTTTGTTGTTTTGGCCATTAAATATACTAATTTGCTTACCTTAAAGAAACTATCAGTGATTTTGAAAAATATTTGACATTTGGCAGGACTAGGATAGCTTCAAAAGTTGAAGGATAAGATAAGTCTGTAGAATTCCTCACAAAGTGACCTTTTTACAGCTGTAGAATTAACAGAAAAGGAAGAAACGGAAGTGTTCCAAGATACGATTCTCCAGTTCAATTACCGTGTGTAGTAAGTGTCCGTTCGGACAGTAATGACTAAATCTCTGATGCTGTACTTATTAGGTGGCTTCTGCGGTCTATCATTTGCAGGGTATGTTGTTAGGATACCTGTACTTGGTACGTACATGCAAAAAAATTGATTTTTGAGGATTGGTTTCGATGTGTGCTGATTACAAATCACTGATGTGTCTAAGTTCAAGCTAAAACTTATTCAGGACTTTTGATTGTCATCAGATGAAAAAAATATATCCGACCTAAAGGAGTATTCAGAGAAAGTGACAAACACACACCACACACACCACACACACACACACAAGAAGGTACGCTCTACTCTACGTAAACGTTAGTGGGATATATGTAGAACTACGTGCTTTGTACAATGATCCATATCAATTAATAGAATATTTAGACACATTTGTCATTTTAAACAGTCATTAATTTACCAGATTATGTAAACGTTATGTATCGATTGGGGTGGGGTGGGTTATGGGGGAGGTGAACAATTTCCACCAGAGACACCCCAAAGATAAAAGATTCATGCCCACCTAAACCTCACGGAGCAAGAAATAAAAAAAGTCGTTTAAGTAAAGTAAAATCTAATGGGAAATATAATGGCTGAACTTGGAATGACAACCAGCTCCAGATACAGGTACTTCACAGGTTGGGGGTAGGAGGTAGTAGGGATGGGGGTGGTTTACTGGGGACGGGTGGTCTTTCCTTCCTTACCTATTGCGGGAATTCCAGTTCTTAAAGAATCTTTATATTGTCCATACTTAACTTTGTTAGATTAAAAGTAGGGTATTACGGAGCAAACATATCCTATGACTCTTATCAAAATGGGCCCAATAAGGGGTCAAAAACTCATTTTTTGTCCAAATGATGAGTAAATATCAAAAATTGTATTTTAAAGGATCATTTTAGTTTATAAAATGATGTATTTAAATGGAATAGGGCCATGTCATCGAAATGTCATATTCATATGTGACAAAAAAGTGGAAATATGGCAAAATTGGCTTATTTTAGCCTATATAGGACCACGGGTGTGGCCCCCTGGTGGGGACGAAGACCTCGGGAACATTTTTAAAGGGTATACCCCCTGTTCAATTTGGGCCAAGTGGAACACCTTTTGACCATGCCCGATTTGAAAAGAAATACTTACCATTTATGCCCCACCCTACTGATTATTACCTCTTGACTTTGAATTGAGTTCATGTGAATTAGTAAACGTTCTGACTTGGTTAATACACCCCTCCCACTGAAGTGCGGGGCTATACCATAGAGTGAAACAATTTTGACGTGTTATGCAAAAATAATGTATTTTGAAATCAGTGGCCCCAAATTACCCTAAAAATAAACTCTCAAACCAAAGTCACCAAAAAATCTGTTGGGCTGTGTTATATATGCAACGCCCGCTTTGTTATCATATCATATTTCTTTTAAATTTATTAACTAATAATATGTAGAAGTAATACTTGAAATTTAAATATTTTGTTGTTTGTTTCCAGATTACAACTGCCTTTCACAGAACGATTCCATTTCATCTGATGTTTGAGGCAGATGGCTTCTGCAGAACCACCGCCTGCATATCCGGCTTCTGGATATCCGAAAACACCGTGTGTTGATGTACGTTAATTTGTAAAAGAAATGGAGATGATTAAACTATTACACACTATTAACACATTTCTTCACTCACTCACAAAAAAACAGGGAAAGCACTACACCCACACACACACACCCAAACACAAACATAAACACGCTCTCGCTTGCACGCGTGCGCACATCCTACCCATCCTATTGTACTTATGAGGCCCAGCATTGTGATTTTTGAGGTATTTATGTTGGTAGAGAAATTCCTACTCGAGATCCTTCGTGTTGGATGCACAACCTTATTATGTATACTGTTTATGTGTATATCCACCATCTATATACATCGGCAAATTCAGTGCATTGTTGTTGTATGCTGTTAGTCAACTTCATGATAGTCCGATTGGTTCTAGTCTGATGATGTAATCGTTTCCACCAAGAATCCTTTTCAAAACAAAAAAATGGCAGTTGGGTGGAATATATCGTGCCTATGGACTTCACAAATGCAATTGCTCTTTTTGCTATATCCTATGAGGTGTTGGGTAACTAATTGAATATATATCCCTTAACTGCATTTAAGGGTTTTGATGTGTGATCTGTTTACGCGCAAGCTGCTTTACATCTTCAGCATTCTGTTTAGAGCCCAGTCATCGACAAATGGAAGAATTTTCGTTTTGAGCTGCGAAGGTATCAGGCAGATACCGCAGATAACTGTGCGTTTGTTTGCGCATCTCTAAGCCTGCGTTCCTGCTTTGTTGCATGCCGATTTTTCTTGCCGCCCAACAAGACGCCCAATTTGAAAAAAAATGTCAAATTTCAGCGTGTAATGGAAAAAGTAAGTGACCCCCATTTTATTTCAAAATTTTAAAGAACCACATTGGGATCTCAACATACTTGGAAATTCAAAAATTATATCGAGTAGGTTTTTTTTTTGTAGGCGATTCAATCATTTTTTTTTTACTTTTCCCATACACCTCTGTGGTTTAAAAAGCGACCAAATACCTTTTGATCTTTGGCTATAGCTCAAAAACGAAGTCGGTGACACTCTTTTTTTTTATTTCAGATTCTTGATCAACACCGTTGAAAATACCATATATGTGAATTCTACAAAATCTATCGAGTAATTCGTTAACACGTCCAACCCCTTAAATGGGGTTTTCAAAAATCACAGGTCATACCCCTGCCTTGTTTTCGGGACAAATTGCCCCTAGATCTAACAAGAAAAAATAACGCTACATTATTTTTTGCGGTGATCGTCAGGTTGGTAGTCATTTTCCTCTAGGGACGTTAGGGATATAGATAAAGTATAGGAGAAGACTAACTTCTTGGTTTGCGTGTATTATTCATTATCTTCCAAATAAAAATTATTGTATACATCTTTGTTTCAGAAAGAATTCGTCATCGCTCGTTTTCGATTGCCGGTTGGTATGTGTGGAGGAGATGGATCTGTTAAAATATTTGCAGAAGAATCGGTAAGATTTGCTTTCTGTATATAATCCAATATATGTCGTAACAAACACAAATGTGAAAAAACGCCCATGATTTCACAATAATAATAATAATAATACAACCATTCTTATATTCGCATTACACACGAAGCCTCAATGCGCTGATTGCCAATTATTACGCTGCCGTCAGGAAATCGCTACAATCATTTCGCTTCACATAGGTGGCAGCTGGCTGAAGCGCACAACCCTATCAGCACTTAGATTGTAATATCACCCATAACAGCTCCCCAATTGTCGCTTGGGTCAACGAGGCAATTGAGACTAAGTATCTTGCCCAAGGACACAGACACGTTGGCCACGGCGGGGCTCGTACTCACGGCCTACTGGTAACGAGTCCTGCACTTTTCCACTGGACCACACGTGCTCCCACAATCAGGTCTATTGCATTGAAACACGAATGGCGTTTTATAGCGATACCTCGCCGATGTTGGTATTTGATGGCATGGGGTAAAAGAGATATAATAAAAACCGTCCCAAATGATAACACATGTCATAGTTATTCAATTGATTATTTAAAAAAAAATGTAGATATCGCCACAAGTTAGCAAAACCTGTGTGCTGCTTGAGATCTAGGATGGTCTACATTCTTCAAAAAGCAACTAGTCGAAGGCATTTTTGAGTAAAAGCAATGAACCAAGTGTTTTCTATACGGAAATTTTATGCTGATCCAAATCTTTCGGTCCCAAAGCTACTTTTTAGGGAAAGTGGGACTAATTCATAAATTAAAATGGCCGCCATTTTAACATTTTTTGTTACATAACTCAAGATTTAAAGGCTTGTAAAGATTATCTTGGTCTATAATATGTTTTAAGCTCAGAGAAAACAACTAGACCATCAGTTAAGGTATCATGCCCAATATTGACAATTATTTGCAAAAATTTAAAACGGCGGCCATTCTGAATTTTTATGCAAATTAACTGTCAACATGACTAATTCTATAACATCATACACCATGAGTGGGAGCAACGTGTGTTACATGCTTGAACTACCAAATATTCCGTTTGCACCACTAAATGAGCGTAAGTCATCATATTTTTGAGATAGCTATAAAACTATATATTGTTGTAAAGCTATAAATGTAAGGGAAGAAATATGAAAACATGTATGTGCATATACAGGGTGCACAAGTGTCATATAAGGTGGAAAAGTGAAATTGTGATGTAAAAAAGTACAAAAATTTTGTGGCAGTCTAATTTGTTACCTTCAATTGAACATTCATAGCTTAAACTGTTGTATAGGTTCAAATGATGCCACATAAATAACAAAACAAAATGAGATGTTGAATTATCTTAATTACATGGCATGGGTTACAAAGATATAAAACAAAAAAATGCAAAAAAGCCGAATATCAAAAATCCCTAGCTTTAACACATGCCGCCTTGTAAGCACCTTCATCCGTAGGCACACCCTCTCTGACCCCGACTGCTCAAATTACGACACCTCAAAAGTAAAAAGCACACCAAGTGAAGCTTCTTACATATCAAAGCTAGATAAATTCCTTTAAAATTAAATATAAATCAGGGAATACCTAACTTGTTTCTTATGATACAATAAAAAAGTTAAAAAATCTTTGTGCACCAAGTAATGCCACCTCGTTTTGTATACCCCAACTCATGGCGCATGACCATAACTAATGATATATGTAATTCCTTGACCCTGAAAACCTAGTATAGACACAAGCATGAAGTACAGCCTTAAATCTTGAGTTATGTACCAAAAATGGTCAAAATGGCAGCCATTTTGAAAATTTTATGCAAATTAACTGTTAAGTGACTAATGCTATAACTATGATCTATTGTATCCTTAACTGAAAACATTTGATAGACACAAGATGAAGTCATTACAAACATTAAATCTTGAGTATGTAACACAAAACGTTAAAATGGCGGCCATTTTGAATTTATGCAAATTAGGCACTTCTCTAAAAATTAGTTTCTGCGGGACCGGAAGATTTGGAATCAGCATAAAGTCCGTATAGAAAACTTTTTAATTGCTCTTTACTCAAAAATGCCTTCGTCTTGCTATGGAAGCACTTTTGTTGAGAAATGGAACAAGTCTATCTAGAGAGCAAGTGAAGTTACCCAGCTCAGAGCACCAGAAAAAGGAATTTGGATTAAACAGGTGGTCACTGCATTCCATACATTCCATTCAGTACAAACCCAACGGGATTGATACGGTCAGCTCTGGTAACTCCCAATACCTACTGTTGTAAAAGAAAAATATATATCTATGGCTAAAAAAAAAAAAAAAAAAAACAAAAAAAAAAAAAAACAAAAAAAAAAAAAAAAAAAAAAAAAAAAAAAAAAAAAAAAAAAAAAAAAAATCTCTGCCAGGTAGTAGCCTGGAAAAGTAAACAATAAAAATCTTATTTAAGAAAAGATATTCGCTATGTCCTATCAACCTGACACTCTCCTCTTTGAATTTCTATGAGCAATACCATTTGTTCAAGATCATTCCTTGTTTCAAAATAATAATCACTATATCGTGAGCTGGGAATTAGAAGGTTTGACATTTTGGTAATTTTGAGATAATGAACATTTTTAAGTTCACAAAAACCAATCGAAGGTGTATTTAGTGATCTTAGGACCTCATTGTTTGTTTATGGTTCACTAGATATTTACGAGAAAAGTTTCCAAGAAATCGCAGTTGGTTCTCATGGTGCGTATTTGGTTTGTTTTGATTGTTTGTTTTGATTTTTAGGCAAAATTTGTATCCAAGGTAACCATAGACCCACTGTGTTGTTGTACTTTCTATCCAAATTCGAAATTACGAATTTCTTACAGAGTAAATAGAATTTGCACGAAGATTAGGGCACACATCTACACTTAGCCAACGGTTCAGATGCTATAAAAATATCATCTTTGTAGGTAATTCGTGGAAGGGGCTGGAATCACGAAAGGCGCCCTTTAAAACAATACGAAATTTATCAGAAGTGGGACCTTCAAACAAATTATATTGTGAAAACCTTAACAAGTTTATAACAAGAATGTAATTAAAATATTTTAATATCAGTAAGGTACTTGAAATTCTGAGCTCAACGATATACCCAATACCTTATGAACACAGCGAGTTAATGGATAGAATAAATGGTATGACGAGAGCAAGCGTACAATGGGATAATAATAATAGTTAATAATATAATAATAACAATAATAAAACGTCCTTTTTTTATTTCCAGGTTTTGAAAGCCATCAGTCCAGTACTAAACCACGATGTTTCCCAAAGGCAACTTAAGCTATTTCGCAGTGAACCATGGTGCATAGACATGGGGTATTGATGCCTAGGCAATAAGGGCAGATGCAAGTCTTCAAACTCATATATCCAGGGGTTTTATGATGGAACCATCACATGCTTCTGGTTAAGAAAGGTTTCAAATTTTATTGGTAAGAAAAAACTGTCTTCAATAACCTATACCTTTGCACGGTAGCTATCGTACTTCAATGGTGTAACGGTAAATGACCAAAATTTTTTGAGAGAAGATCGTTTGCTTGTGTTAACTGTGAAGTGTTGAGTTGAGACTTTGTCTCGAAATCTATTTAAAAGGAAGAGGACGGTTGCATGACTTTTCAAAAACTGACGAATAATTCAGTGACTTCATCCTAACGGCTATTGTCGTTACGAAATCCACCACAACAAGGTTCCGGAATTTAAGAAACTATAATATGTGTTTTTAAGATTTATGTTTTCACTTGGTTTTAAAAGTCGACATGTACTTTCTAAAATCTAATTTGCTTGCTGTGTTGTCTTCTTAACCAACAGAACCACATACTGTTAAACCGTTGTTCACAAGGAATTTAAACAACATACAGGAAATGCCAAACGTGGGTATGGTAAACACCTTAAGAAATTTGAGTTTATAGCCTAAGCAATTTTATCACAATAGAGTGGTTGCTGGATTTTTTGCTTCAGTCAGTAAATGTTGATATGTTCACAGCAGCCGACAACAGCCCGCTGAGCTATTGTTAGAGTGTCAGTGTTCAAATAAGGGAGTCTCTTCAACAGCCTTTAGTAGCGTTCTGTGAGAAATTTGATATTCGGGTTTATATATGGCTTTTAAAACAAAAATATGTGACCGCGTTAGAAGTTGTTCTGTTGAACGGTTTCGGTGGTATAAAAGGACCATTTCAGACAAAAAATTTCTACACGGTCATCGATTTTTTTGGGAATATGCGAAGTAAATGTCGTGTTTGAAATGGCAGCAGTGCGTGAACTGATGTTGGTGTAACATGAACAGCGGGAGTTTGCTGGCTGTGTTTGGGGGGGAAATTTTATGTTGTGAACACCCCAGAGAAACAAAGAAGTATTTGCCACATTTTTTTTTCATGCCCAAGTGGAGAGTGGGACCAGGCAATTTTAAAATGGCCGCCATTATCGCCATATTTTCATTGTTAATTTAAGAATCTTAAGCACCATGTTAAAATCAAACTGACTTCATAGCAACCAAATATGACTTTTTTGCTTCTCCGGGTCGATTGTACTGACTGTCGTCCCTCACACTTACCTTTTGCTCACGATTATAAAGGGGCACAACCTAGTCCCCCGACTTACCTAAAAAAGTTGAGATTTTTATATCATCTTAAACGGTGTTTAGGCTTAGTAATCCACGTCTACACACTGTGCAAATTGGGCGTATCTGTAAGAAATTCGCAATTTTGTATCTTTCTGTCCGTAAACGGAAGAAATTACAGCACAGTAGCATATGGACCGTGGGAAAACAAGCAACTGCTCATACCAACAAAACCCCAAGATAGGGATCAACTCAAATTTTGTGGAATAAGCTTTCTCCAGGATGATCTCGTGAACAGTGAATAAAACAGGAAGGTTGACTGGAAATCACGAAATGCACCTTTAAGTAAACATTGTCAAAAAAACTTTGGCAGGAAATAGTAGCTTAGCCAAAATGTATTTATTTATTTATTTAAGTGTTTATATAGTTATTTATTTTGATTTAGAAGCTCAACTTAAGATATTCTTAATTACAGAACTGAAACATTTAATTTAATCGGTTAACTCTCTCAGGCAATTCCCTTGTGAGGGCGGCTCACGTACCTCGTGTGAGGTCAAAGCTGGCTACAATAACAATTGAATCTATACTCTCACAGGAAATTCCCCCGTGCGGAGGCTTACGACTTTTGTGATGGTCCAAGCTGGCTACAAACAAATATTTAATAATAATAATGTATATTTAACGATGTGTAAGGCTTCAGATTTAGCTTATTTCGCTTAATGTGGTAGCTCGCCTTGTAATATGCGTATTAATCCATGCTTTTATTCAAGCTTGCTTATTTTGCTTAAATTCTTAGTAGCACTCGCCTTTATATATGCGTAATTCACACATGCTTTTATTCAGTGATTTGCTATTGTTTTGCTACTTTTAGGCGGTTCCCCTAAAATGTAGTGGGAAGCCCTTCCATTAGTTTCGTTTGCTTTTGCTTAATTATTGCTTGCCTCAATTATTAGGACGCTCATGAAGACGTCTGCGTATCACCAGCGCGAAGCCTATGATAGATTTTTACGTTGCTTATATTTGCTATATATATAGGCCTATTAGCATTGCTGCTTTCCTGAAGCCTGAGACGTTTATGAAATATGAAATACATGATCATTACAGTACATGTACTAGATTTTAATGCGCCCAATAAATTTTTGATCCTTGATGGTTGACAACATGGAATTTAATTCAAAAAGTTGTGATGCATGTTTATTTCCTGTGTAGGGTAAACATTGAGTTTTAGAGCCTACTGTGCATAATATTTGCAAAAAATGCACCATATAAAATATCATTGGGTGGAAACCACCCCTACCTTCGACTTTGACGCTTACCCTACCAAGCTGTGAAGGTGCTACCTTCACATTTTTTTTCCTAAATGACCGGAAAGGATGGGATAACGATTAACAGAAGCTTTTTTCGAAAGTAAGTTTTTAGCATTTTAGAGCACCGGAGCGAAGTTCACTGGGGGGAGGGGGAGGTGGTAACCACCCACACCCCCCTTGGTAAGACGAGGGTGAATTATGAATATACAATTCCAATTTCTCAATGAAGATGGGGATTATAAGCATGGATTTATTTCCTCCCTCTAATCCACACGATTTCTAATATGATTCAATCCTGAGCATGTCACACTGCAAGGATAGGAATACGGACCATGGATTGGGCCCTAGGTTAACTATGAATGATTTGTGTTGCTCTGAAATGAAGCGGTATTGTTGTTGGATGGTTTTTTTCTTTGTGATTGTCTCCACACCTCAGTGTTTAAAAGCCATACTTGTTTTGCCAAGCATAGGCGAAAATCTTCTTTTTACAACTAATTGTCTTAAGTTGGATAGCGTTGCGTTTGATCTCGGGGTTCCATGACATATTTTCTCAACGTAGTGGATATAAACAAACGCGAATCCATGACCGTTAAGAGACACGGGGACGAAAATGTCATGCAAGAAACTATGGATTGTGATCATCAAATTGAATCCTACTTTTTTTTTTTTAGCAGTATAGGAGTATCGTGACCCGAACAAGCCCTATATCCAGTGCACTTCATTTTAATTGTTTGTTGATACCTTATGCGGCGCCCAGACCCACCGCCCGCACCAGTCACCTAAAGCTTAAATACTTAAAGCACTTTGCACCATGTTATAATCACATTTAAAATTCCTCTTACCTTCATCTTGTCGAGTCGTAAACCGTTTTTATGAATTTTAAACAATGTGTGCGGTGATATTTTAAACTATAGAATGTAGTCTATAGTTAGAAGTCGATAGTTAAGACTAATGAGAAGTTTTACAACAACTTTGTGATGATTTAGGTCTTTCGGAAACCGTTTTGAATACAATAAATATTTGGTATGTATTTTGGTTATACGTCATTGTTGCGTATACATTATAAATATATATAGAAGTATTTTGTGTCTTTGTGTCATGTAATTCTGCCCAATTTAAAAAAAAAACGCATTTTTTTTATTAAGTTGCTCCTTTGGTGTGTATAATGTACCTGAAATATTTTGGCAAACGCAGAGAGAGGCATAGCCTTTATAATAAGCATTACATTCCAAGGTTACGCGATCAGCTTCAATGTCACCTAATCCAATCTTAATGAAAATAGAGGGCAGGCAATCGACGCCCAAGGGAAAAATATTTATTGAAGAACGAAATTACATTTTGAGTATAATATAACTCCTACACATATTCCACTCAGTGTTATGGTCAGTCACTAATGTTATTGCTGACCGTCATCACGCTGTATTGAAACACATAACTGTCAAGGCTATATCTCAAATCTGTCGGGCTGCATTATCACGACTTCAATATCAAAGGTATAAAAATCAATTGCCCTTTAACATCTATCTTTATTATAACGGTAAATATATATAGAGTCCATATGCCTTTCCCGAAGCAGTAATTCAGATATTGTTTTATTGTAGTCATATAAGTAATGACAAGTATAAATGTATGTATTTTTATAAAGGAAATGATGCATGAAGCACAATTAGCTTAATAAAATTCCTGCAAAAACGAGCAGTTTTCGTTTAAAGCACAAATTTACTGCGCTGAGGAAGGCACACAGACACGAGGCTGTTTTCTGTTAATGTGGCTATCTTCTTCTATTTGAGAGTAATAACAATTAATTATAATAATTGGAGATAACCAATTTATACAGGGTGTCCCAAAAAATGTGGTGCAAGCAGATAAACACCGATTTCTCAAAAACTGCTTAAGTTGTGATTTTCATTTTCATGGAGAATATTAATTATACTCTTCTGCATAAATTGTGCAAATCCCATGACAATCCGCCCACGCAAACCAGAGATATAAACGATTTTTAAAGACTACCTGTTTTTTATCCATTCCAATGGGATTTACACAGTTAGTGATTATCGGTACATCAGATAGATTTGTGGCTCAATCGCGTGCATTGACAAAAAATAATGATAACCTCAGAACGGAACCTGAAGGTGATATGCTACTAAATTAATACAGTGCTGTATCTGAAAAAATATCTTACATAATCTCTAACAATAATAACTTTTAAGCTGACAGCCTGACAATAGTACTCATTCTAAAGGGGTTACCTGATGAAATATTAATTGTCGGGGTAGTGCATGTAAATGCAACAGATTTTAAGAAAGCAATGGATATTTATGAAATTTTAGATTCAAGTCAATTTTAAAGTAAATGTGTAAATTTTTAATAAATGTGTGGTCCTCTTAGCTTAGTTAATGAAAATGAATGTTACATTCTTCCAATTATGTTATTTATAAAACCTTCACAAAGACGAGAAACGTCAAGAAAAACGTACGGGTATCTGTTTTGTCATGCATTACACATTTGGGTCTGGTTAAAAGGTGGCAGGCAAACAGGCCATGCCGAGCAAAGGGCTTTCATATCACTATTTTAATTTTCTTTTCTTGTAAAAAGAAATTTGACTGTGATATTTAAACACGTGCCACTTATTTTACAAATTTATATATTTAGCAAAAATGCTATTTATCATGGAAACTGCACAGGTAGAGATAACAAAATAGACATAAGTTTGTGCTGATCATAATTCTTTAGAATGCGACTGTAGGCTTAGTCATTGCGTGTTTATTATTTTTAATGCATATTTGACATTTATTAAATCTAAAAACTAAAATTTTGTGCATTTTGTTCTTCCTCAGTTATTAATGTTTAATGGCATGCCATGAATACAGCAGTACATTCCATGTGTTGGAAATCGCTCACCCGACAGCAGAACGGACAATGATGTTAACTGTGTAAATCCCATTGGAATGGGTTGATGAAAAGCAGATGGCCTTTAATAACTCACGTCATATCTCTGGCTTGGGTGGGCGGATTGTCATGGGATTTGCACAATTTTCTACAAAAGAGTATCATTAATATCTTCCATGAAAATGAAAATTACAGCTTAAGCAGTTTTTGAGAAATCGAAGTTTATCTGCTTGCACCACTTTTTTTGGGACACCCTGTAGTTAGCCATCATTTAATTTCCAGACGACCGGCAGTAACAAATCGTCACCTTCGTGTGACAGGATTAACTGACATTTTGTCATTTTTGGCGGTAAAAACATTGCTAATACTATTTTAATATAATTATATTCTAAGGCTTTAATTGATATTATAAATAGTAGTTTCTTTGACATCCTTGACGACTTGACACTTCCGGTAAATTTTTTCTGGACCTTAAAGCAATATTAGCACATTTTTTTGAAGAGCGCCCCCAATTTTTCAAAAAAATTGAGATTTTTACACGGTTGCATTGGTAACTGGCTAGTAAACTATACCTGTAAATGGTTAAGCTCGAAATGTCTGTGTGTCACAAACGAAGGAATTTTGTAATTAGAATAATTATTATCGGGTATCCCGATAATAATTCAACGGCTGCTAGAAACGGCCTTCCAATGTGAAATAGCCGGGAAATAGCGCCATGTACGTGTCTACGCTCATCCATTAGTTGTTTTATGGTTCAGGCAAGTCAAGTTAGAGGTTATCTTCTCGAGGTGGCACTATTTCATCATGGACGGACATAAACGTAGCATTTCCAGCTCTGCCGTTAAGTCCAATCTGGGATCCCAATTCTAATTACAAAATCGCTAATTTTATGATAAATACGCATTTCTTAGCATTCTCGTTCGCAGGTATAGTTCCTAGACAATTACCAACGTAACTGTGCCAAAATATCAACTTTTGAAAATTGGGGGCGTTCTTCAAAAAATGAGCCATTATTGGTTTAAAGAGGCACGAGGATAGAAGCGCCCCAATTGTTTTTCGAACCCGTTTTTGTTTGTTTGTTTGTTTGTTTGTTTGTTTTTCTGCATATTTGTAATGCTTATGTGTATTAGATCACTCCTAAGTATTGTGACGATTTCCGGACGGCAGCGTAGTAATAATAGGTAACAGCGCTTTGAATCCTTCGGAAAAGGCGCTATACAAATATCGATATTATTATTATTATATTATTATTTTGGAATAAACTATAGACTTCAAAATCCGTCGGGGTTTAATAGTGGATTCACCCCTGATTTCTAATAACGGTCACTTATAAAATTAGTCACTTCCGGTAAAATTTCCTTTGTTTTTCTGTACTTAAACGCCAATATCTCAAAATGTCAGGAAGAACATTGTACTTCTCAGCTCACGATTTGCGTTTCCAAATACATTCTAAACTCAAAATTGTAGTTTTTAAAACAAACATACGTATAACTAACGTAAGTTTCAGATTATAAATTTCCTTTTTGGATTGGATTGTTCCGATGGCGATTCATTTTTAACTGTTAAATTTGTCGTTCGGTGGGGGAAACTACAGTACAGTACGTTTGAGGTATTAGCTTTTCAGATATGTATCCCATCGTTCTTCTGAAGTAACTGCTGCACTGGATTAAGGTAGACAATTTTAATTTTATTTTTTTTATCATCCTGAGACACATTTCAGGAGAGGTTCCTCATTTGTTTAATTCTATAACCTACTTGTTTTGGTTTTAGCTAAATCCCGGATTATAAATCATGTTTAATGGGTTTTAGGAATATCTTCCCTAGGCCTAATGTCTCATAAATTTTGAGTTGGCATTATGGTCAGGCTATTATATATAATTTAAACTCTTCGTATGAACAAAATTAATTTCTATCACTCTATAAACAAAATGTTCATCGCCGTGTATCTGATGATAATGCAAGGTATAATAGGCTCGCTATATCCAATTTATGCCATATTCCCCCTCGCATTTGTTCTTCTTTCATTTACTCTTAATTGTTTGTTCTTAATTTTAATGTTTTTACCTATTATCATCATTATACTGAGATGACAGAAGTATTATATCGTACACTATTGGATTCGTAAAAAGCTAATAAATTCAAGAGTAACTGCCCCCAACACCGAAGATTTGTTAAAGGTATAGAGCATGCCAACAAGAATAAAATCTGGTAATTATGGCGAAAAAAATTATTGAGCATCTGTAGTTTTACCGAAAAATTACTTTCCCATTCTCTTTTTTTTTAAAATCAATACGGTAGTACTGCCAACCTAAATACAGAACACCTATTGGAAAACTCGGTTAGGAAAGTGGTTCTGACCAATCATGTTTATATCGAAGAAAGAAATACATAAATTATCTCCAAACAATACCACAAGTTGCAATGGTCACGAGATAGTTAAAATAACACCAAAACTCACATGTCACTTAACGTGTTTTTGCATAAAAAAAGAGTTCTTACCATTTTTGGAGGTATCATTGTCTACCACCCTACTCTCTACATTCCTTAAATTAAACTGGAGGGACAAATCTGAATTTTGATTATTTTTTTAATCTATTAGATTGGTATTTCTATGTATTTTGATGTAAAGTTTTAATCTAAATTTGGATTTTGTCCTTGATAGCAATCCAATTACATGATTTTTTAATCTAAGACATTTAGAGAGGTCAAGTTTAAATGCACGTTTGGTGTTTGATACAGGGCAGTAAGATTTGTTAATATGCAAATCTAACAGCACCAGAAGTCATAATGGTCTACCACCCTTCCGAGTTTTAAAGTTCACGAGTTGTTGCATTTTATTGGTATAGTGGATAAATAACATTTCTTCAGATCAGACATGATTCACATCCGACAGTAGTCAGCCATAAACCCCACCGTTAATAGTGGATGTAAACAGTGAACAGATTTCTGACTCGATCGGGACTATTTGAAGCTTTATATGCTATTTCCAGAGACTCTGGCGGTCATTTTGATGCATGTTGATTACAAAGGGCCTCAGGCAGAGAGGGAAAACAGAGCTTATGAGATTATCAGCCCACGACGCACCTGGATATATTATTACAAACAATAATTTATTATTTATTATTAGTAATCAATTCCAGTCGTAAATGCTATTTAATGGAACTTTGGGAGCCATTTCGAAAAAGCGCCCTCTAGCGATTACCTTCTAAAAACCCCTTATTTAGTTGAAGTATTTCTTAACCAACCATCAAGGAAAACAAGCAAATATTGTCACAGATAAATCAATTTGGACCTTTTAAGTGACTCTTATAACTCTAACATACAATTTCCGTGGGTTTGGCAGCCATTACCTAATTATGGTTGCAGATCTTTCTTCAAAAATGCCCCCCTACCGGAAAAGTCACAAATGAATCAAGTATGTAAGGGTAAAAAATATCCAAAAATTCTGATATCGCCATTGGATTAACAAGTAATCACGAAACCTTGACAGATGATTCCAAATATGTTGTATGTTATCAAACAATATTTCTCATTTCAAAACCGCTGGATGTAATGGTTTGTTTTTAATTGTGTTCTATGAATGACGTAAATAATGGGTACGGGACGCGTAACGGGACTACCCCTTCCGCCCACATCAAATGCCAAAACCGGCTTCTGGTTTACAGCTTGTATTTATTTTTATTCATTTTGGAGTGTTATCACCGCGAACGAGGCTCGGCCCATCCGTGAGAAATTTAGGCCATGTTTGACAAAAAGCCCTCTAGCGACACTTCTTCCTTATATGGTGAATATAATCTGTATTAATAATTGAATTTAAGAAAAATGTCACAATGAATCAGTTTGGATCTCATTTCCTTTGATTATTTTTGGCCATTAAAAAAAAACGCCCTCTGTTTGTTAGCCATCGTCACTAAGAAAAATAACACAATTGACTCATTTGACGTTCATGACATACGCTCTAATTATATTTCTTTGGATTTTAGCAGTCATTAAAAATCCCTCTAGCGGGAGTTAACACATTCCCCAAATCAATCCATCAATCAATCAAATTTATTTCGCTAATTCACATTATATAACTACCAATTATATCAACACTATGAAGTATTCTAAAATGTACATAAACGAGAAGATGAGTCGCATTAATTTTACAAGCCATATAGTGGGGTGTCAACAATACATCGGGGGCTGATGAATCTCAACTAACATGATCTTATTACATTTATCGGAAAACTTTTCAGGAAACTCTGGTCTGATGGCAAAATTTTTGTTGCGTCGATAAAGAACCATCATGGCCAAGTAACATTAAAATATCTTCGCAAAAATATCGTTATCCCAAGTAATCAAAGAAATGACCACCATGGCATAATAAAACGGAATATTACTTAAAAATTCAGAAGAGCTCATGCAGTCTTCACAAATTTTTAAAATTAATATGTACGACTCAAGACTTTTAAGAACTTACATCTCTTAAGGTAATCTAGGATCTATAAGGAAATTAGTGTTAATTTGACACCAACAGATTTGCACTAGGTTGAGTATTGTGGGACCTTTGCCTGATTTTTGTCGTGCACAAACAGGAAGATTTAGTTCTTCTTCGTGCACACAGAAGATGTAAATCAGTGTTTATTACATAAAAAATACGCTTTCGGCTCATTCATGATGTCAGGTGTGGTTACTAGATTAGAAAGCATTCTAAATATGCAAAAAACCGTACATCGCGCCATTTCAATATTGTTGCATTTGATTTGCAGGTTCAGTTACGTCAAGGCGATGAATGCGTTGTCATTTTAAGTGTTTTACATAATATTAAAACTATTATACCGTGTTCCGTTGGAGATAAAATTGCTTAAGCTTTCATTCTGAAAAAATGGTGCAAGACCAAAAAAAGTATTCCCCCGCCAATCAAAAAATATCCACCCCTGGAGAGTAGCACCCTACACCCTCTAAACACTACAACCACCGATTAATGTTAACTTTACCCCAGATAATAAAACGTGTATTTTATAGCAAAAGAAGAACGCTTTGGTTTAGGTTATTGAAAATTGATTTTAAAAAAATTACATGAGAGGGTAGGGAACACATGTACGACCCCTTTTCTCCCTGGTAATCACTATATTGTTGTCCCATTTCAAAATGTTTCGAAACCAAGATATGATGTTCTCTATTAAGAGCAAGATGGATTAAGCATCAACATATCCGGCTTCCATACTTATCATGGTACTGGTACGTACCCTCGCATGAAGATTTCCAGTATCTCCGTTTCAAAAATGCTAAGGTACGCTATCACATTTTCAAAATATCTTGGCATTTGTAACGGCAGAAAGAAAATAATAATGGGCGACGGGAATAAACAGCGGTTGTACAAAATTAAATATGGACTTTCGCAACTCATACTGTCCAACAGGATATGTTATTGCAAGTTTGAACCAGAGGGAAAAAAATATTACAAGTTTTGGAATAGTCTTCTTTATTAAAGAAGGGTTTGGTTGAAATTTGGAATTCTAATTGTTTTCTCATAAACAAGGATAGGTAAATTATTGATTATATGTTCTCCTCGAGATAGATGAGCAGATAAAAACTTGAAATCTTTATTAATGTGGGATTCGAAAATAAATGTAAATTTCAAACAATGTATAAAGATTTTCATAACAAACGTACTTCATGACTTTCTTACCAACTTTTATATTATCTTCTTTACAATTAATATATTGGGCTCGATTATGGGGCCTGGGAACGAATGGCATACGGGGTTTGTTGTTTATCTACAAAGTCTATTATAACTGTAAGCTAAGGTATAAAGAAAGAAATGGATTGATTGCAGAATTAATGGGCAGGACAAAAAGCAACAATCCAAGTATAGACAATGGTGTGACGATATGTCTCCCCACCTCTGTACAAGGACTGAAAGTATTATGATAGGCATCAAACAAGCATGTCAGTCATTACTATGGCTCCCATCTTGATTGACATTTTAGCTCTTCATTTTGATTTTGGTCGTCCAGCTTGTCTGGATGTTGTCGGACAGTGACGAAGATACCAATGTAAGAATCAAGTAATGAATGAAGAAAATATGGAATTGATGCTTATAAAAACTGCAATGCCAAAGTCACATGCTTGGTTTGAGTGCAGCAATAATGTCGTACTTTTTAACCACAATTGAAATTGCTTTGTAAAATAAGGTGGATTCCCAACGCATATTTGTAATTCTGACTTGAACACATGGCCTCTTGACCTTCGAGTGGGGAGACCGTGCACACCTCGGAAAACATCATACAAAGCAGTGATGTATCTCAGATTAAAATTGTGACATGATACTTAATGCTAACGCCGTCACCCAGAGCAACGGAACCTAACACTATTGCCGAGTTTGTACCTAATAGATTTGTACTGAATGTGTACCTAATACCCATAAATCTGTCTATGCTAATAACTGTAACAAAGAATACAGACGCTTCACTTGATAAGACAGAGAGCGTCCCGGCTACTTTACATGTAATACTGGATCTCCATGATTCAGATGGAAAATAATTTAAAAATATGTATCTGCTGATACTATTATTAACATATATATGCCCATAAAGAAATCAGAAAGTGACAAATTTAAAATGAACATTAATTGTACCTTGTTATCTTGATTGTTTCTACATCGATAGACCAAGACACATACGTTACTGATAATTGCGAATATAGCTAATATCCACATGATAATCCTTTGGATTTGATTTGGAAGTAATCTGCCACAAGTCAGAAATTGTGATTGGGATTGTGGCCGAGCAATTTGCTGTGATCATAAAACAACAGGTTGCAGCATTATCAACTAATATCTGTGTGAAATTCTGAATTCCTTGAAAGGAATTGTAGTTAACATAATATAAAGAATTAACTCTTAGATCAACGATATCAAGAGAGTCCAGTGAATTATTCATAAGAAGCAATTGTGAATCGAATCGTTCAAGCTTGTTTTCAGATACATCGAGTTTCCAATGCAAACACATACTGAAAAGTACCACGTGGGAAATAAGACAACTTATTATTAGCCAGAGATAAATATTTTAACTGAGTGTGCAATATTCCAAACGTAGACGGCGTATTTAATGATTTTGTTATGACTTAAGTCAATGTACTCCAGATTGTTAGGTTGGTTACGTGTTGCAAACAGTTCCCGGTGTAATAACCTTAATATTTGTGAGACAGGTCTAATGATTGCAGGGCATGCTGAATGGCTTAAAGCATGTGGGTCTAGCTCTGCCAAAATACGTTGCCAGACAATACAATAACCCTAGGTTATTTAGTGATTGAAACCTTGGGTGAAAGCGCTACAATTTTGTTGGTCAGCAGAAATAAAATCCACAAGTATTTAGTGATTGAACCGCTGTTGTTCTAGCTCTCTCAATATTGTTGTCAGACCAGCTAAGCTAGTAGGTTACTTACGATTGGGACCATCTGTGGGTCTATCGAGCAATATCTTTGCTAGACAGATTTACGAAATTGAGGTTAGTATACGTGATTGAAAAAGCTGTGCTTCCAGCTCTCTTACAATGTTGTTGTCAGACAGATATAAATCACGTAGGTTTATTAATGATTGAAAAAGCCGTGGGTTCTAGCTCTTACCAATATGTTACTAGACAGAATAAGAACTCAGGTCATAAGTGATTGAAAAGATGTGGATCTAGTTCTATAATGTTATTATCAGACAGATGTAGAGCACTAGGTTCATTTAGTGATTGATTGTGAAACAGCTGTGGATCTAGTTCTATAATGTTATTATCATACCAGATGTAAGAGCAACTAGGGATTTAGTGATTTGAAAATCAGCTTGGATTGGATATAATTTAATATATGTTGCCTAGACAAGATCTAACTTACCTAGTTTATTTACTTGATTGAAAATGTTTTGGGTATGGCCTCTACAATAGTGTCGACAGATAGATCTAAATCACTTAAAGGTAATTAGTGATTGAAACAGATGTGGCGGTCTAGCTCGATAATATTGTTTACAGACGATTAACTCAAGTAGTTTATATTTAGTGATTGAAACAGTTCTGGGTGTAGCTTACAATATTGTTGTCAGGACGATATAAGTAATCGAGGTCATTTAGTGATTGTGAAGAGGTGTGGGTCTTAGCTTTACAATGTTGTTGCCAGACAGATCTAAGTCCCAAGATTAAGTGAATTGAAAACACTTGGGAGCTGGTCAACAATATTGTTACCGGACAGATCTAAGACCCTAGGTAATTTAGCGTTGTTTGAAACACCTGTGGAGCTAGCTTTACAATATTGTTGCCAGACAGATCTAAATCATCATGCTTATTTAGTGATCGAAACAGTTTGGGTTAAGTTTCTACAATATTGGGTCGGGACACAAATCTAAAACCCTTAGGTGATTTAGTGATTGAAACAACCTGTGGAGCTAGCTCTACAATACTGTTACCAGACAGATGTAAATCAATAGGTTATTTAGTGATCGAAACAGCTTTGGGTCTAAGCGCTACAACATTGTTACCAGACAGATCTAACTCAACTAGGTTATTTAGCGATTTTTGAAACAGCCGGTGGATGCAGGTCAAGTATCTTGTTGTTCTGTAAATACAATCTTGTCAGGTTGTGCAGTCTTCAAATGCGTTTTCCTCAATCGTATGTATGCCAGCGACCGAAGAAACCCCAACTTAAACCAGAAATGCCGTGTGACAGAAAGAACTTGGATGATGATTGTCCGCTGAGACAATCTATTGTCAGATTACTGGATCGAGGACACCGTACAGTCAGATGGACATCTGAAATTAGTCGTACAGTTCCAGTAACTGCACTTGATGGGTTGGTAATATCTTGCAACAACTAAATGTAACGATACCCACAGGAAAAAGCAGGTAAAAACACGCAGTTGTGATGCTCGCTGAAATTTTTGAAAACCGCTTCTTGCCAAAGCCATGTCTTACGTGTTTATCAGATGTCAGTGTTGACACCGAAAATATAGAAAATAAAATCGCACCTTCACGTAACAGCACGAGCAGCGTTTTCTTAGCTGAAGGTTTTCATGTGCTCTAAGTTACGTGCAAGGGTCTATTTTACGTTGTTCTTTAGATCAAAGAGCTAAATATTACTCCCGATCGAAGTTGATTTTCAATCTGATTTTGAAGTTGTCTTCAGATACTTGTCTGAAAGCGACAAAGTCAAAATCGCTTGTAGTGTAAGCTCATACACGTCTATGCAGTACGAAAGTCACAAACAAAATGATGATAATTTATAAACGCTTGGGGAGTTTCGAAAGTAGTCATGCGAGGTTTATGCTGCTGACTTTGTCATTTAAGTCACTCCCACAGTCAGATAAGCATAGAACCATTCGCTCTCGTGCCTTATCGGTGACAATGTAGACAGATATACCATGTATGAAACATGTACAATTATTGTATATATGCAGATGCTCTGTTAGTGACGAAACGTCAATAACGCTTCTTGTAGAAACAAACATTAGATGCTGTCAAAAAGTACATCACGGCAGGGGCAACGAAAAATACTACCAATTAAAGGCAGGTATTGAAAGAGCAAAATATTAAGACACATACGCCATAAGGTGCGTAAATTGTTAGGGGTGGCCAAGAAATCAAAAATTAAGAGGCCGCCATTGGTTTAAATCGTAAATGCGAAATCTTGACGAAAATTCTGAATTGTATGTGTGTTGTCAAGGAATACATTCTTATTCAAAAATCTTTGGAGCTGAAGAATCAACTCCACTGTATTCAAAGGGTTATTTTTAAATATTTCTACATAAATAATGTACAAGGACGAAATCATATATGGGTCATGGGAACATCCATGACCGATGCACGCCAAAGCACACAAATTGGTTTGTGGTTTGCACACCGTATTACTGTAATTTCTTTTGATATTTTGGCTAAGTTGCTATATTGAATGAGGCTTAGCCGCCATCGTCTCAGGTCCAAAAGCTTCCAAAGCCATCTATTGATACCATAATCTAGTAACTGTGGCATTCTGGTACTTCTCTCTCGAAGGTGCCCCCCCCCCCCATCCATCCATTACTTTGGGTTTGCCCTGTACCCTATCTATACCCCGGAGTGTGTTTGTGTCGGAGGCCACCCCCAAACTTGGACGAGTGTTCTTGTAAAAGATACTCAACTTTGTAGTGTCCTCTTTTTACCTATGTTACTCATTCACTGGAAGTTACAATGCAATAATACTAAAATGCAACAACACATAAATAACATATACTCACATCCAATCGTATATTCAAATCAACAAATGAATATTACCATCAAACTCTTTATTATACAATAACTGATCAAATTGGATCAACCATTGATACGTTAACAGAATGAAAACATGAGTCCATTCGTTTAGCGCCACATTTCATGCATGGAATAAGGTTTAACTTGCGCACATAACCTCTTTGTTTAAAAATGAAAGCTGTTGTATTGAAAGGTATTATTCTCTGGAGTTTTTGATCTTCCAAATGTGTAAAAAGGGGATTCAAGTAATTATAATAAAAATAATATTGATTAAATCCAGGAAGTAGCCTCACTGAGGTTTTGAACCAGAGACTCTTGGGTCCAAAAGTAAACTCTCTAACACTCTCTAACTCCACCCTAACACAGTCTTCCGGTTGGGTTGCTACCATGTACTTGAAACTCAATTTAAAGAATGATTATAAATCAAAACACAACAATTTTATTGCTTGAACTCTTTATTCAGTGATTCAAACAACTCGCCCAACTCTGGCAACATGGTACATGCCGATTTTGAGGTGATGATTCCCATAGGCTGTGCCGCCAATCCCGCCATGTAAACTGGCACAAAAATGTGTCATATTTTTACCTGAAGTGATAGCAGGATACTGGAATGGTAACCGATAGTTAGGAAATAACATGTGCATTTTGGAATGTCTATTCGTTTCACTTATAAGCCAGAAAAATCCAATGAAATGACCTAAGGCTGCCAAAAACTAAAGTCCGTAATTGAATTGAAGTTTGTTTTCACCTCCTTTCGTTGGATTTTGTTGAAGATTTTGTGCTCCGTGAATTGACTCAGCGAAACGAGGACCAAATAATAGCTAAGTATCGGCAAAGGAATCTGATGAGTAGACAGTCATATGGTGTTTAATAGCATGTTTTACTTGCACATTCAATGCATATTCAACCGACAGTCGATATTACAGTCGATACGATCGGCCATTTTGAGAGTGGTGTGAAGAATTTATAACGTTCGGTTTACGTTCAAAGCCGACTAAACTACAGACGGCTTTCAGCTTTGAAACTAAATAAAAATATTATTTTCCTAACAGATATTCATCATCAACTTTATAACCTGTTTTGAAGGGAATCAATGGCAAAAATAATGTTTTTATATTTAAATTGTAATATTGAACACATTTCTAACTCGGCAATATACTAAATCTCAAACCATCAATTATACGGTGTACATAAATGAAACTCATAGATTCATGTCATTGTAAAGTCATGGAAACCAATACAGCAACAATAAACAACAATATCAAATACAAAATGTTGGAACTGAAGATTTCCAAGACTCTGAAAACAACCAAATACACATGGGATGGGTACAGGTAATATTTCCTAGATTTGTGATATTTATTTTGTAAATTAATTTGTATAACAATAACTTAAGGTTTGGGGGTTAAAATATTTAAAAAAATAATGAAATAAAAAAAATATGGTCGGGACCAAGGTACACGGTCGGTCGGACGAGGACAAACAAACAATTTCTTTTTTGGCCTTATTGAGGCTAAATTACCCTTGTAAAATCAATACCTGTGCCTTTATTAAAAATGCTAAATTCACACACTTTGCTGAATATGAAAATAAAATCAAAATTGGTTAAGAAAAAGTACAAAATCATTCAATTTTGATGACCTAGGCTTCCATTACATGGAATTGGAGCTGAGAAAGGTAATTAGACATTCGTTTAGAGGAGTCGCTCGTGCAACACGTAGTTTTGTTTGCTCCGTATCTTGAGCAAATTTTATCCTTATTTTAAATCTTTTCTTTCTATTTTGGTTCAAATTGGATATTTTTACCAATCTAAGACATGTTTTGATGTATTGTGAACTTTGTGAGTTGGTACTATCTTGCAACAACGTAAATTTAACGATACCCACAGGAAAAACAGGTTTAAAAACACCCGCTTGTGAGCTATCGCTGAGATTTTGAAAACCGCTTCTTGCCAAAGCCATGTCTTACGTGTTTTATCAGATTTCAGTGTTGCAAAGAACCAGATCAAATATGATAAAAGAAAATCGCACCTTCACGTAACAGCACGAGCAGCGTTTTTCCTTCTTAGCTGAAGGTTTTCATGTGTCTCTATTCGTGGGCCAGGGTCTAGTTTACGTTGTTCTTTTAGATCAAAGAGCTAATATAACCACTGGTGTCCCGAGTCTCTATCCACCAGCTGTCCAGGGTTGATTTTCAATGGCTGAATTTTGAAGTTTCTTCGATACTTGTCTGAAGCGACAAAGTCAAATCGCTTGTAATTTAAGCTCATACACGTCTAATGCATTAACGAAAAGTCACAAACAAAATGATGATAATTTATAAACGCTTGGGGAGTTTCGAAAGTATCATGCGAGGTTTAATGCTGTCTGCTTTGTCATTTAAGTCACTGACTCTCCCACAGTCCGATAAGCAGAACATTCGCTCTCTGGGCCTTATCTGTGACAATGTAGACAGATATAACCATGTATGAACAATTACAATTATTGTATATCTGCAGATGCTCTGTTAGTGACGAAACGTCAATAACCCGCTTTCTTGTATAAACAAACATTAGGCTGCGTCCAAAAGTACATCACGGCATGGGGTGCCGAAAAATACAACCCATTAAGGCAAGGTATTGAAAGCGCAAAATATGAGACACATACTACGCCATACTTTCGTAAAATTGTTAGTGTTGGCCAAGAGAAATCAAAAATTAAGAGGCCGCCATGGTTTAAATCGTACATAATGCGAAATCCTTGACGAAAATTCTGAATTGATATGTGTGTTTTCCACAGGATACCTTCTTATTCAAAAATCTTGGAGCTGAAGCATAACTCCACTAGTATTCACAGGGTTATTTTTAACTATTATAACTAATAATGTACAAGGCGAAATCTATCTGGGCCAATGGGAACATCCATGACCGCTGCACACGGCCCAAAGTCACACAAATTCGGTTTGTGGTGTTACACACCGAATTACTTACTGTAATTTCTTGGGGATAGTTTTTGGCTAAGTTGCTATATTGAATGAGGCTCTAGCCGCCCATCGTCCCTCAGGTCCAAAGCTTCCAAAAGCCATCTAATTGATACCATAATCTAGATAACTGTGGCATTCTGTAACGTCAAAGCTAGGCATGTTGGTACTTCTCCTCTCGAAAGGGTGCCCCCCCCCCCCATCCATCCATTACTTTGGGTTTGCCCTGTAAACCGCTATCTATACCCGGAGTGTGTTTGTGTCGGAGGGCGTCACCCCAAACTTGGTACTGAGTGTTCCTTGTAAAAGATACTCAACTTTGTAGTGTCCTCTTTTACCTATGTACTCATTCACGGAAGGTTACAATGGCAATAATACTAAAATGCAACAACACATAAATAAACATATACTCCTATCCAATCGTATATTCAAATCAACAAATGAATATTACCATCAAACTCTTTATTATACAATAACTGATCAAATTGGATCAACCAGTGATACGGTTTAACAGAATGACAACCTTAGTCCATTCGTTTTATCCGCCACAGTTTCATGCCGGGAATAAGGTTATAACTTTTGTCGCACATAACCTCTTTGTTTAAAAATGAAATCTGGTGTATGAAGTATTATTCTCTCCTGGAGTTTTTGTTGATCTTCCAAATGTGTAAAAAGGGGATTCACGTAATTATAATAAAAATAATATTGATGAAATCCAATGAAGTAGTCGCTCCTGAGGTTTGAACCAAGACTCTTTTTGGGTCAAAGTAAAAACCTCTCCTAACACCTCTAACTCCATCCACACACCCTAACAAGTCTTTCCTTTTGGGTTGGCTACATGTACTTGAAACTCAATTTAAAGAATGATTATAAATCAAAACACAACAATTTTATTTTGGTCTTGAACTCTTTAGTTCAGTGTGAATTCAAACAATCGCCCAACTCTAGGCAACATGGTACAAGCCGATTGTTGAATGTGATGATTCCTAGTACTGTGCCGCCACATCCCGCCCAGTACCTGGCGACCAAAATGCGTCATATTTTTTGATTACCTAAGTGATAGCAGGATACTGGAATGGTAACCGATGTTATGAATAACATTGTGCATTTTGGAATGTCTATGTCTTTTCACTTATAAGCCCGAAAAAAATCCAATGAAATGACCTTAGGCTGCCAAAAACTAAAGTCCGTAATTGAATTGAAGTTTGTGTTTCAACCTGGTCCTTCGTTGGATTTTGTTGAAGATTTTGTGCTCCGTGAATGACTCAGCGAAACGAGGACCAAATAATAGCTAAGAAAGTAAATCGCAGAGGAATCATGGAGGAGTAGACAGGTCATTTGTGTTTATAGCATGTTTTAACTTGCCATTCAATGCATATTCAATTCAACCGACAGTCGATGTTACAGTCGATACGATCGGACATTTTGAGAGTGGTGTGAAGAATTTACAACGTTCGGTTTACGTTCAAAAAGCCGACTACACACAGACGGCTTTCAGCTTTGTAACTAAATAAAAATATTAATTTCCTAACAGATATTCATCATCATCTTTATACCTGTTTTGAAGGGAATCAATGGCAAAATACTGTTTTTAGTATTTAAATTGTAATATTGAACCATTTCTAACTCGGCGGCATATAACTAATCCTCAACCATCAATATACGTTCATAAATGAAACCTAGATTCATGTCATTGTAAAGTCATGGAACCAATACAGCAACAATAAACAACAATATCAATACAAAATTTGGAACTGAAGATTTTCTTCCCAGACTCTTACAACAACCAAATAACACATGGGATTGGGGACCGGTCCATCTTTCCTAGATTTGTGCTATTTCTTTTGTAAATTAATTTGTATCCACCCACACTTGACCGGTTTGGCGGGTTTAAACATATTTCCAACAATAATGACTAAAAACATCGTCCGTGACCAAGGTACACGGTCGGTCGGACGAGGACCAAATAAACAATTTCTTTCTTTTTGGCCTTATTGGGCAACTTACCCGTTGTGAAACTCAATACCGTGCCTTTATTAAAAAGTGCTAAAGTCACACCTTTGATATGAAATAAAAATCAAATTGGTTAAGAAAAAGTACAAAATCATAAATTTTGATGCCAAAGGCTTCCATTACAGAATTGGGAGCTGAGAAGGTAATTATACATTTCGTTTAGAGGAGTCCGCTCGTGCAACAGGTAGTTTTGTTTGCTCCGTATCTTGAGCAAATTTTTATCCTTATTTTTAAATCTTTTCTTTCTATTTTGGTTCCAATTGGATATTTTAACGCAAGCTAGAGACATTTTTGATGATATTGGTTGACCTTTGTGAGTTGGAGAATTTTGAGTAGGTGTTTTTTGTTTTTGATTCGTTCTATGTGGCAGTGGCGCGAATTTTTTCTTTTTGGAGACCAGTGGACTTCGACCAGACAACTACAAAAGTAGACCAAGTGTGTTATGATCTGGTATCTAGAAGAGTTTGAAGTTTGTAAAATACACTCGTCAGTGTGCCCTCTTGAGTGCAATACAAACTGTTGTCTTTCACTGTAGATGTCCATATAACATCATTTCCCCCACCTACATGTACGCCCCATTTGTAAGTCACCATATTGACTTAATTTGATCTCAGCATTAACTGAACCGCAGGACAACCATGGAAGGAAAGTGGCATCTTCATAGAACTATTTGTTTGGTAGTAAATAATAGAGCGAGCTTGAAGCGAAGCTCTTATAGACTAACACGATTACCCGATCAACGGCTTTTGATGTCCTCTCCAGACGGCGTTTGATCGCTGCCATTTTAAAAGAGCGCCACCACCACCACCTCAGGCCGCCGCCATTTTTTTTTTTTTATATACCGGCGCCTTCTTTTCCTTGTTAATCCTCCGCTGGTGTTTTCTTTTTGCTCCCCTGCGCTTTTCTATTTTTTTTTCGTAGTCTAATCCTTTTAGGATGTTTTTTTTTTTAATGATTGTCCGTGGATAACCGTATGGCCTTTTGTTCCGATGTGCCAAAATGTAACAAAATAAAAAGTAATTCCTCCTATCACAAGGTCCCACCGTAAGATAGGATACTATTTAGCTGCAGGGGTAAAAAAAAAACCAACTATCGATTGACAATTTATATTCACGTAATTCAAGTTTCAGATAGCTCCACCTGGTATTCTGTTATTTAATTTATTTTTTCTACGGGGAAATGTTTCAAACATTAATACTATGTCTCTATCGAAACTTCACTTTAGATAAATTGAATGAAAATACGAGAGTACAACCTCAACTGCCAATAATTTACTCTCTGAATCAACTGAGTGACTGATCCCTGATGTTATCATACCACTAAACGGAGAGATCAAGGACCAAAAAACCGCGACCGGGTATATGTTCTTAATCATAATCCACTAAGTAGAGCTCAAAGGATAACCGCCTACGGGTATATTTTCGTATCAGATCAGTGACGTGGTGTATTCATATCGCGTACTACGCCTTACAACATCTGGTCAGTGTTCGCGTACTCGCCTGATTCATTTACAGAGCGGGTGTAATTCTTTGGTCCTTTACGCCTTGGTCATAGAAAAGTGGTTATAATATTTTATTTAGGAAAAAAATATTTGTTCTTAATAAAGAACGGAACGCGTTTTGTTATATATAAATATATTTGGAATGACTTAGTGGTATGCCGGCTGACCCCGAGTATGGTGCTAAAAGCGGCATGGTAATGTAATTGTAATTTTATACTTATATATACTTAATAATCTCTTCATTGCTCCTTTTCCTTTCATTAAGTTTATTATTTTTTTCTTCCTTCTCG
This sequence comes from Ophioderma brevispina, assembly GCA_023653785.1. Classification (NCBI taxonomy): domain Eukaryota; kingdom Metazoa; phylum Echinodermata; class Ophiuroidea; order Amphilepidida; family Ophiodermatidae; genus Ophioderma; species Ophioderma brevispina. The sequence goes on from JAMKCH010074620.1 coordinate 77,125, forward strand.
TCTTAGTACTTATATTGACTTTCCACACTATCGTACTACACTTCTCTTGCTTCTGTGGTGACGTCTCGCTTCCTCTTCTTTCCGACCTTCATCCTCTCCCTACTTTTTTTCCTTTTGGTGCGCCTTTTACTTCCTGGTTTTTGTTTGTTTCTCCTGCCTTGTCCTTCTGATTCTTTACTCCTACCTGCCTCGTCTACTCCCCCCGGACTATGCTTCTACTGGTTGGCTGTCCTCCCCTCCCGGTCCGCTTGCCTGCTTTTGCTCTCCTCTCCTTACCCTTGCCTTACGCTATCCCTCTCCCTCCCCCTCTTTGTTACGTAGCCGCTGTCTTCTTCTCTGATTGCCGTCTTCCCTTCTTCCAGTTGGCTTCTCATCTCTTCTCTTGGGAGGTCTTCTCGTTGCTGGTGCGTGGCTCTCTTTCCTGTTCCTATTTCACCTTCAGTAGTTTTCGTCGCCTTGATTCTCCCTCCTCCTGTCTTTCTCGTGTTGCATGCCGTTCCTCATGTATCCAGATCGTCCGTGCCTTCTGGGGGGCTTATTGGTTCTACGTTTCATGCTTTCTCCTCTCTCTCTTGTACCTGCTTTATATTTTGCCTGCCACCTGCGGAACGTTGTTTTGACCGCTTTGCGCTTTTTCCTGGCCGTTGCTTCCTCCTCTGCCTTCTTTCTGTTTTGTGTGTTTCTCCTCGGCTTGCCTTCTTGCTCCGTTCTGCCTTTTTGTACTCCCCTGCGTTGCTGCTTCCTACTGAGGTACTCGGCGGGTGTGGACATTCCTTGTCTCTGTCTGCCTACATCTTGGGGGTTTGCTGCTTTCCTGTATTTGCGCCTCCTTTTTTGCTTTTTGAACTGGTCTTCTTCTCAACTCTGCTTGCTCTCTGCTCGTGTGCTCGTTCGTCTCTCCTACCCCTTTTTCTGCTATTACTTCTTGTACGCCTTCTATGTGTCTTTGCTAGTCCTATGTACCTCTTGCTGCTCTTCCTTCTGTGCCGTTGCGTTGCCTGTGAATGCTCTCTTCCTTTTGGGACCTGCTGTGGTGCCTCTGCCTCGTCTACTTTTGTGTGGGTCAATTTCCTGTGGGAAGAGGTTAGGCCTATGGTTGACCCTTCGTTTTATACCTTCACTATTCCTGTGTGTCTTGACGGAATCCTTTTCTGCCTGTTTTTGTGATGTCGCTATCTCTTATTGCCCTCTCTCCTCTTTTTGCCCTAGGCGCCTTCTCTTGTCTGTCTCCTGCTGAGTTGCTGCACTTGCGTGCTCTGATTTTCCCACGTGTGGTGTGCCTACTTTGCCGGTTGTCGGTGACTGCAGTGCTCTGCTCTTCGGCTTGTTACGCCTCTTCTTATCTCTCTTTCTTCTCCTCCCTCCTCTTTCTTCCCTTCTTCCTATCTCCTCCTCCCTCTCTCCTCTCTCTTCTTTCCCTCCCCCACTTAGACTTCCTCTCTATTTTTCATACTCTTCTTTTCTTTCTTTTCTTCTGCTTGTCCTCGTGTTCCCCCCTTCCTTCTCTCTCCTCTTTCTCTCTCTCCCTCTCTCCTTCTCCTTTCTCTGCTCTCATTCTTCTTAGACCCTCTCGCGCCATGTGGTCTGTCCTCTGGTTCCTTCACCTATTGTCCTCCTATCCTTACCTATGGCATCCCTGTTCCTCTTTGCTTGGTCTTTCTGCTTCCTCACTCGCCTTGCTCTACTCTCGGTCTTGGCCTCTCCGTCTAATACCGTCTTGCCCTTCAAAAAAAGGAACCTAAGAAGGAAAAGCGAGAGAGTCCTTGAGTCCCTGCCCTTCCTCTCTCCTGTTGTGCCTCTTCTTCTGTAGTTCCCCCTCTTTCCCCATCTTTTATTTTGCCTAGTCCCTCCTCTCGTGTGGGGAAGGGGGTGGGGGGAATGGGAGAGGGTGTTAAGTATGTGTGGAGGGGGGCGGGGGGGGGGGAGGGACCTGAGGGCAGTCCTTGTCTGGTCTCCCTTCCCTTTCTATCCGTCCCCTATGGTGGTCTTGACCCTCCTTTTTTTCCTGCTTATCCCTCCCTCTACTCCGAGGTCTTCTCCTATCTTCCTTCTCCTTTCTTTGTATACCTTCTTGTTCTCTCCCTTCCTTCCTCTTGTTGTGTCTCCTGCGTTGGTGTTTCTGTCTCTAGTGGTTGTTGCCTTGCAGACCCGTTGTACTTTGAGAGCCTGATTATTATCCGTCGCCGCGTCTCTCCGTCGATATTGGCGGTGGCTCTTGCGGGATCCTTGGCGCCCTCTGAGTTGTTCTCCCTCCTTCCTTCTGTGCCCCTCTGTTGCCCGTCCCACTTCTGCCCTCGTGCGAGTCCGCTCGTGATCTTTTTTTTCTCCGGTGTTAATGCTCGCGCCTGTTGTGGCCCATACTACTGACTGTTTCTTGTTGGTGTCCGCTCCTGCCAGTTTCCTTGCGTTGCCTGGCTACGTATGCGCGATCCTTTCACTTCCTCTTATCCTTTTTCTCCTCGGTGGTTTTCGTTCTCTTGCTGTCACCTCTGGTTTTGTCTGAAGCTGTCCTTGTGCTTGCCTGCCTTTGGGCGCCTGGGGCTCCTGAATCTTCCTTGCCGTCAGTGGCTTAGGTTGTGACGGGTCCGCTCTTGGTATTCGTGGAACCTAGTTCCTTTGCTCTTTGATTGATGTCTGCCTGCTGTGGCTGTTGGCTCCCTTTCTCTTCTTTAACGTGGGCTGGGCTTCTTTTACTCTCTTACCCCTCCTCCCTTCCTCTTCTTTCTCTCTTTCCTCCTCTTTATCCTCCCCCCTGATCCTCCTTCCCCTTTCCTCTCTTCCTCCCCTTCCTTTTTTTCTTCTCCTCCCCCCTATTCCCTCGCCCTTGCTCCTCTGTTTATTCTGCTCTTCTACTTTCCTTCTTCCTACTCCTTTCTTTCCTTTCTTACCCATCCTCTTGTTTTGCTACGCTCCTATATCTTTCTTCTTTCCTTTTCTCTTCCCTTTCACTCTTCCTCCCTTTCCTGTCATCTTCCTCTCACCTCTCTCTTACCTCTTCGCCTGCTCCTTGTGCCTTACCCCGCTTGCGCTCCTTAACCCTCCTTTGGCTAGAGTCCTTGGCTGACCTTCCTAGCGGTTGTTCTCTTCCTGTCTGGCGCTCCGTTCCCTCATTCTTTTTCTCTTATCCCTCCCTCATTCTCCCGCCTCTCCTCCGCCGTGGGCAGGGGGCCTTATAGTGCCCTTCGTTCTTCGTGGCCGTCTTCTCTTTCTCTTTTCCTGCTCTCTGGAGTGTTGTTCCGTTGTTTTCCTCTTTGGGGGAAATATAACCTTATTTCTCTCTTTCTTTGTTATCTTCTAATCCTTTCTATTGGTTTTTCTTTATCCCTTCTATGTCTTCTTATGTTCATTTCCTTGTTGGTTCTCCCCTATGATCCTCCTCTTTCTCTTCTTGTCTCGGGGGCCGTCTGTTACCTTGTTCTCATTTTTCCTCTTCTCCTGTACTTTGCTCGTTTGCCCCCTCTTTACGTCCCTGTTGCCTCTTCGTAATGCTGGAATGGTACGCTGTGGAATGTGCGTTTCCCTCATATTCTCGCGCCCGTGGTCCTCTGGTACCTCGTGTTAGGCTCCTTTTTGGTTCCCCTTCTCCTCTTATTCTCTCTGTTTGGCAGCCGTGTTGTCTGTCTTCCTCTGTCCATGTTTCTGTAGCTTTCCGTACGCTTCACCTTGTGCACTCCTTCGCCCTCTCGTCTCATGACTTTCTCCCGTAGCTTTTTCCGGTGCTTTCAGTCCATACCTTACCCCTTCTTGCTGTTATGCTTCTTCCCTTTCTCTACGTCCCTCCCTTTTAATGGTTTGGGTTCCTTGCTATCTGTCCCTCGTTCCTAGGGGATGCCAACCCTCCTTCCCTGGGTGCCTTCTTCCCTCTACCGAGATTTGACTACCGGCTCTGTTCCTGGCGCTCCCTTTGCCTTTCCGCTTAAAGTGTTCTTCCGTCTAGTTTCTGGGTGCCCTCTCTAGTTCCTTTCTACAGCCTAGCTAAAGTGTGATTCCCTTTCTCATGTTTCTTTTGCCCCCTTCCGTTGGAGGGGATTTCCCTTTTTCTGCTTTCCGTGCTGGCTGGGGTTCCCTTTCTTCCGGCTTACTTATCCTACTTTCTTGTGCCTTCTTACCTTGCTCTTCTGCTCCTTTATTGTGTGGTTAGGCTTCAGCCTCCCTTTCCTTTCTTCTCTCCTCCTCTGTACTTGGCCTTCGTCAGCCTGCTTTTGCCGTGTGGCTCTCCTTGCTTGGAGCCGTTCCCGTACGTTTCCCCTCTTCGGGTATGTTGTGCCTCCTTTGTCCTCTTGCCCCGTTCTGCGCGAGCCCGCGTGAGCCCCCTTCGAGCCTCATTCTCTGTTGTTATCCCTGCTTGGGTCCTGCTTTCGTGGTTCTTGTCTTTTTCGCCGTGCGTTCTGCTTGTTACCTCCTCTTCCTGATCCTGGTTTCTATCATTCATTCCTCTCCCTCTTGTTCTTGGGCTTCCGACCCGTTGTTGCCTACCCTAATTTCTACTTCCGTCCCTGTTCCTGTCGTCTTAGACGTCCTTATTTCCTTCTCCCCGTGGCTTGCTTTGTTCTCGTGGCGTTTTGGCGTTTCCCGTTCTGGTTTTGAGAGCCTTTGTGTAGGGCCCTTGGAGCTCCCATTCTCGTCTCCCTTGTGTGAGCCTCTCTTATCTGCCCCATTTCTGTTCTTTCTTTCTTCCTCTCCGTTTCTCTTTTGCTCATTCCTTCTCCGCTTGTCTTTACTCTCGCGTTGAGAGGGCATCTCCTCAGGTCTCCATCTCTCCGTTCCCCCTCCTGGGCCTAATTTCCTTTTTTTCTGCTGCCATCTGAGCTGCGTGACTTCTATTCTGCCCTAATTTCTATCTAACCTCTCATTGCTGTCCTTCCCTTTGTTCCTCCCGTTGTCTCCTCTTTCCATCTACGTCTTTGCATTCCTCTTCTGGTCCCTTTTTACGCTCTCTCCTATCCCGTTCTGCTAGGTCCCTTTCCTCTTTTGCACCTGTCCGGTGTCTTTAGGAGGCCGAAGAGTCCTTGTACTTCCTTCTTTTGTCCCTGGCCCTCTTTTTCGCTTCTGCCTTTGGCTATCCTGTTTATGTGCGCCCTCTATCTCTTTGCTGTTTGCCCGTCTCTTGACTGTTTGATAACTCTGAGAATGTTGCAGGTGTAGTCCCTGTCTTCTCTTTCTTCCCCCTCTTCGCCCCTTTTCCTTCTCTCCTTTCTTTCTTTCCCTCCTCTCTTTTCTCCTCCTCCCCTCCTCCTTTTTCTTTTCTTCTTATTCCTCTTCACCTCTCTTGTCTTTCTCCTTACCCGCTTCTTCTCTTTCTCCTGTTCCTCTCCTCTACACCCCCTTGCTTTTGTTCTCTATCTAATGGTCCGTCCGTTTGTACCTTCGCTTCTCTCTCTTCCTCCGTTGCCCTTCTCTCTCTCTGCTTCTCACTACCTATTTTCTTCTCCCGCCGCGTTTCCCTTCTGCCTGATTTCTCCTTGTCCCCTCACCTGTTCTCCCTGTCGTCTGCTTCTCTCCTCTATCTTTCCTTTAATTTAATCCCGTCTTTTCTACCCTGCCGCCTGTCTTTTCGCTCCGCTTCTCCTGGAGTTACCGTCTATTCCCTTTCCCTAATTTCCGCTTAACACTAGTTGGGTCCCATGTAAGAGAGTAAATGGGGTGTAAGGGCTGATGCCGTTTCCTCTCTTTCGTGATTAGCGCTGCTTGCGCGTTCCCATGGCACCTTGATGCTTTTTCCTCTCTCTCTACTTCCCCTTATGTCTCTACAACCATACTAGGTTTGCCTACACCCTTTCTTTGTCCTGTAATTCTACTTCTTGAGCACTTTTGGTTTGGAATTGTCCCTGTTGGTTATGTACTGGTTCTTTCCCCCCTTTACCGCCCTCCTTCTTGGTCCCTGGCTCTCTGGATGCATTGCCTGGGTGGTCCTCGTCCTAACCTGTTGTACCTGTCCCCTTGTCTCTGCTCTTTCCTGGCGGTACTGACCGATACTGGTGTCCTTCCCTCTCTCCCTCCCTCCTTTGTTCGTCTAGGCCTGGTCTTCCCTTGATGGGTCTTATATTACCCTCGGCATTCCTCTCTTCTTGGTTTTATCTGTCTTCTCCTGTCTCTATCCCTGTCTTTTCTTTCTCCTCTACCTCTTATTTTTCTTCCCTTCTCTTCGCGCTTTGCCTTCCCCCAGTTCCATCTAGGCTTCCTGGATTGGGGGTGGTGTTGCCTTCACGCTCAGACCCTTTCCCTTACGCCTGGTCCTCCCTCTCTTTTGAAACCTTTTTCTACCCCTCTACCACTGCCGTCTCTTCCTTGCCCTTTGTCTCCTTAGTGTTACCTACCTGAGGCACCCCTCTTCCCTTTGCTTTTGATAGTCTGTCCAATCCCTTCTTGTGGGGGCCCTCTCTTTCTCTTTTTCCCTCCCCCTTTGTTTTCTTCTCTTTCCGTGCTGGGGCCTTACTTTGCGGCCCTGCTAGTTTCTTGTTTCCCTTCCTCCCCCTATCCTCTGCCGCGTTTGTTATCGCTCGTTCTCCCTCCATCTTGCTTTCTTGTCCTGTTATTCTTTGTCTTTTGCCGTCTTAAGTCCTCTTGTTCTCCTAGCTGTTTGATGTCGCCTCTACTGTTACCTTTCCACCTGCTTTCTGTGGTCGTTGACTGTCTTCGCTTCTTCCTGTCCTCTTCTCCCCTCTTTTCCTTCTCTCTCTTCCTCTTATTCCTATGTTCTCGTTTGCTCCGAGTTCCTTCTTTATCCTTCCCTTTTTACGGGGGAGGCGTGTAGTTTTTTCCTTCTAGCTACTCCTGATGCTCTTTCTCGCTGACTCTACATAGCCCTTTATGGGGCCGTGTCCCCCTATGTCTGTATGATGTTGCATCTCTTCGTCCATTTGTGGGTCGCCTTGCCTCAGTGTTTGTTGTGTCCAGTTTCTGTAAGTACGCCCCTCTGTCCTCCTGATAACCTTTGCCCTAACCCTTCTGTTGTCCTTCTTCCTGCGCATCTCTCTTTTCCTTGCTTCCATCCCTTCCTACCTTACATGTGTCTTTGGGTCTCTTTTTCCCCTGCTTAGGCCCGGCTTTCCTCGGTCCAGCCTGTTCGCTCACGCCCCCGCTGCCTTCGTCTCTCCACCCGTCATCTCTGCTCCTTGCCGGCCCGTGGCTCTGACTTCTGTTTGGTCCTTCTACCTTCTTATTCCCTTCGCTATCTGTGTCTTGCCGCTTCGGCTTTCTCTTTACTTGCCCTTATGTCCTGTCTTTTTCGTGGTTTCCATTGGACTTGTCTTAAGTCCACTCTCTTTTTCCTTATCAGCTCCCTCTTTCTTAGGCCTCCTCTATCGGGTTGTTCTCCTCTTGGGATAGTATCAGTTCGAGAAGGGAGAAGAACTGATGGAGAAATCCCTGTGCCCTTTTATCCTTGTCCTTAGTGACTCGTCTGGCAATTAATTTTGTCCCACCTGGGCTTTCTGGTTATCCTTTCTTCCTTGCTGTGTGGGCTGACCTACTCACTGCTAGATGGGCTTTCGTTTCGCCTGCATCTATAGTTATCCTTCGTGGTCACAGAGGGCTTCTTGTTAGTTCCTTCTCTTTTCTCCCTTATTCTCTTACTCCGTTATCCCCGTCTTTCAGTACCTCTCTGTTCTTCTTCCTTCTTTCTCCCTGCTTCTCTCCTCTGTGCCGTCCTGCCTCCTGTCTTGTTTGTCTTTCCTTTCTTCTAGTAGCTCTGACCGTATCTCTTGCTCCTCCGATCCCTGCTTATCTTTACCCTCAGTGAGCTATGCCTCTTTGTCCGCTAAGGTCAGCCTTATACCATTTTGGGCGGGTCCATGGTTCCTTCCTCCTGATAATATTAAATTTATTATATTCCCCGGTATCAGCCGGATGCCTAACCCGAGAACTAATATTATCCCCCGTTCAAAAGGAACCTACAAGGGGATTAAAATACGCATCTCGGCCCCGGGCGTGGGTAATACTCTGATGGACAGTGGGATTTTGCATGTATTTGAATGTCAATGGTAACATGTTATATCGGACCCACGCTTTAGCCCTTTTCCTCTAGTCATAGCCATTGTATCCTTGACAATGTGGCCCTTCACGAGAGATTTTTTCTGTGTGGTGATCTTACCAACACCCATGACACCAGAGCATGCAGAATGAAGTAGGCCCTACAACGCGCCGTCTGCTAGATTCATGGAGACTATATGTGCTATAATATAATTCATGAATTACAGGTAAGATTACTCTTAAGCATGTTAAGTTTAATACATCAGTCATTCCATTACTGTAAGCTAAAAAGCATATGATGTATGATGCTATCCAATGTATCATTTAGGTACACAGTCCTGTGCCGGAGTCTGTGAAGGATGACGGCGGCTGTATGTAGCAGGGACCAGTAGTCATACTTATGTACTTCTTTTCCGATGTAGGCTTTCAGTACATGTCCTCCATTTATGAAAATGAACTCTGTTAAACCTCCAGAGGGGCTCATTACTTATTTGTCTTAATCAAAGCATAGTCCCTAAGCCTTCTAGTCCTTAGTCTGGCTAAAGCTAAAGAGTTTCAATTTATTGCTACTGAAAGACTGTTTCTTTCAGGAGGGCTGTCGTTGCTGTGGCCCTAGCCTAGTCCAAGGACCTCTGGAGCAATGCTCCTTCAGAATAAAGGGTCTTGACTACTAGTACATTATCGTACATTAGTGTTTTACTTTGGTTATTAGTGTCCCTACTTCAATGTATTATAGGCCTACTAATTTAGGTAAGGTGACCTAACCACCTACCTTTTTATGCAACATGGCCTAGGCCTATAGCCTCAACAATTCATTTTAAGATGTCAAGGTCAAGACAAGATGATAAAACTAACCTGGCCTGCTGAATTTATTTTTGTTCATGACTGTCAGTATAATAGTCTATAGAGACGCGAGCAGGTGCCCAGTCCCCCAACTCAACATAAAAAGTTGTAACCATGAGATTTCTAAATTCGAGGAAAAGGGGTATATTTTTTTATCAAGGACGCACAAAATCACGAATGGGGGATTCTGAACATCCGTCTCCGCTAAATTTTTAAAAAAGGGTATTCACAGAATTTGGTCGGTGGTCGATCGGTCTTCCACCTTCCATCGACAAATTTCAAGCTCATTTTAAAGAAACATTTGGTACATTACGCTTAATTAATGTTATCTTTGTTGATTTTCATTTAAAATCAAAGTATACAGGTATTGTTAATCCCATATGCCACAGGATCATCTGGGAATCAAAGAACACAAGTAATGTTGTACTTTGAATGTTTTGTGTTTCTTAATATGTTAATTAGGCCCTATACGATCCATTAAAAAGGTGTCTGAAACATTGAACAGGGTGGTTTTTAAAAAAATGAAGACTACCATGGTTACCACCTTTTTAGTTTGATTTTGAGGGACCGGATCAGGTGGCTAATACCCTGCTGAATCCAGTTTTTACGGCTAGGCCTAGCCTAACTCCACTAGTCATTAACAATGTTGTTTACCTATCGCTGCACTTTGGCTTAGCTAGAGGCCTATAACAAATTATGAAACCCAAGACCTATACTAGGCGTGTTGGCATAACAACCCAAAGCACTAGGGCAGGCTCAGCCGGGATGGGCATACTTGGCAGATGGCATAGAGCCTAATAAATAAGCTAGCCTGGGCTAGCCTTGACATGCTTAAGGCTATGCATGCTAGCGTAAGTTAGCCTAGGCTTATACCTGATCGTTAATCTACCCAATGTTAGCTAGTATAATGATTTAGCATCTAGTTTCATGACCTAGTCTTTGACTATCTTAGGCTGGTGCAGCTGCTGCGCTCTGACATTTTTAGGCTACAACACCCTCCCACGAGTAATTTTAAGATTTGAACATTTTGCCGGTCCCTGATAGTTTCATGACAAAAAAATGTGACTCGGGTCAAGTTCGAGAAGCAAAAGAGTATTGGCCTGACTCAAGACCCAAGAAGACCTTTTTGATCAGATGCCTACTTCCCAATTTATATGGTCTAAACCTAGGCCAGTGCCTACTTGCAGCAGCAGTTTTTGTGTGAACACGCTTTGTATCACCATAATCAAAAATGGTGAGGCCTTTTGTTATCCAATTTTACATGGAATATACCCCCCCTAGAAATCTTTTAAAAATCACATCAAGTGAACAGTGTTTGATTTACAATTAGTCCTATCACAGCAAAATTTCAGGATTGAAAGACATATTATTCAGAAAAATTGAAAAAATAAACATAGTTTGAACCTTATCTCCAAAAACTAAATGTCGGGCCGCTTGAGACTCAAATACGGAAATCAATAATGCCGTTTCCCTCTGGGGTCCCCCTCTCTGGAATCCACGTAAACACAGTTACCTCGTCCTCATGGTCATTGGTTAAATCTCAGCCTATTTAATCGAGATGACCGGTTCGAGAACCGGTGTTATTTTTTTTTTTTTGTCTTTATTTTATTAAATTCTCGCCAGTTTCTTCTCCTTCTTTCTTCCTCCGAGTTGCTTTTAATATTTGTTTAAAAAAAAAATGAACAAAGAAACAAAAAAACAATATTTTTTCTTTATTTACAAGGCAAAAGCCCTTTTATTTCCATCATATCTTTCCAAAAAAGCTTTTATTTCCATCATAACAAAAAAAAAACAACGAAAAACAGAACCTAGACAAACTACCAAAACCCTCAAAACCACAAACTTGCCCACACACAACAACCCACTCACACTCAGCTCAACTCACAAAATCACACCGGTCTGGAATTTCAGTAAAATGAAACTTGCTGAACCACATTATTGTAAGTAAGTAAAAAGTTTGGCACCTGCACAGTCCATGACATATGTGGATAGCTAAAATGTGTAAAAATGTAGGGTTTTTTTTAAAGAAAGGATAAAGAGAAAGGAAAATAGTAATAACACATTATAAATTAAAATAAAATCTGTGATACAAAATTATGTTTTTACTTTCTCCTACAGAGGATAAGATCAATGTATATTGTTTAAAGCTTTCTCTTTCCCGCATCAGGCCCAGGAGAAGTACAATCTTCTCTGCCTCACGCTTGATAACTTTGGGTTCCTAATATTATTAGGGCCGTTTTCAACTAATACTTGCAACTTTTTGAATTTTCAACTAAAACCTATAGGATTTTTTACAGGAAGTTGATACAGAGTCCACTTTTGTGTTTTTACTTAAGATCTCTACTAGACCTACCGCGCATAGCTAAACAACGTATTTGTGCTTGTATTTCAGTAGACGGCCCACACAAATGTTCAAAATTTGCCGATCTGGCGTCAACCAAAAATAAAAACATGCCCCGTTATGTTTTCAGCTGCCATATTAGCTATGTAGACCTGTCAATTTTTACCTCTTTGAGTTCTTTTAGGCAACTATTGACCTTTAATTACCATTTGAACATAAGGTGTAGCAGAGTGCTCAAAAAATTTTATATGGCGCAATCAAAATTGATTGTTGGACGTGACATTTTTCCGTTCACATTGAAATACCAATATTCATTCAATTACACTACACTTCCTTTGGTTTGAAATTATCTGTGGCATTTTATTGATCATTTACAAAGACAATCCCCTAATTATCATGCCTCACACTCAAAATTATATAACTGGTCCTTGAATTATTCAGATATGGTTATTTGAAATCTTGTCCCGCAATTTTCCGTCACATTTTATCACGTCCCACACTTTTTGCAGAAGCCCTTTTGTCTTTTATGAAGCAAGTTCTATGTTGTATTACTTACTCTCCGAGGTGATTTCCCCCTACATTAACATTTGTACTACAAGTTTGAAAACCATTGTAAAATGACTTGGCCCATCACATAAAATTTTCCGTTCACACCAGTCCCGTCCAACCATTTGTCACGTCCACACACTCGAGTTGCATAACTCAAAAACGAGGAGGTCTGCAACTTTAAAATTTATAGTAATGTTCTAGTTTGTTTCCATGGGTTATGTGAACTAAACCAACTTACTTTGAGGTGGTGATCATTGTTTAGTAAATTTTCAAAAATATGCCACGTTCACATTTTCAATTTGTCACGTCCAACGCAAGCTCAATCAAGCCCATGCAAAGCTAACAGCTGTGGAATATTGGAAGGTCATGAGGATGAAACAAAAGCATTCACTAGGGGCAGTTAGTAGTGTTTCATCTTTATAGAAGCTTTAAAATCAGTTTTTGGTTTTTAATAAATGTAAAAAAAGATAAGATTTTTAAGTCAAAATTCCGTTTCACACAACATGTCACTCCAACACTTTGGACATAAAGCTAAATTATCCCGTGCTGCTAACTCCAATGGGTGAGGATTTGGCTTGCATTCGTACAAATGTTTCTCCAGCCTACAACCTATCATTCATACCCAAAATCACATCTAAGCCTCAATTTAACTTATATTTGATTTTATAAATAAAACTTTTTTTATGTCAAGGACCTGTTTTGTGATAAAATAGAAGCAAAAAATGTCAAGAAATGTCAAAGTTCAAGCGTCAAATGTTCATATTTCAGCTGTATTGCCTAAGGTGCTTACTTTACTTTATGATGAAGACACATCTAATTTCTTTCTTTTGGCATTAATCTAAATTCCCATTTAAAACTCATTGCATTTTTTACAACAATGGCTCAATTTTCAAACTCTCTGATTAAAAACAGTAATAAGGAGAACAGATTGATGTGTGCTTTCTATTTTTCCTAAAATTTATAGTCTTTCCTTTCACACATTGGAACACAATAACAAGCTTGACACTAAGTTTGAAAAAAGGACCCCCCAGGTTGACAAAAGTTGGCATTACTGTGAAACGATGCCATGCTGAAAACTGCGCTGAACTGTATAATATACCTCACATTGTTCTCTCTTTGTTCTACACACTATTCACTACAAAACCGATGCTTCAGCCCAAATTTCACATTGTCTTTTATTCACTCTTGTGTTATCAATAAAATTTACACACAAAAATACCTGAAATAACGTCACATAGAAGAAATTAAGGCAACCGACATAAACTTGTGGTAAAGTCATTTGGCAGATTTGTTCAAAAAATAACTAAAATTCTCCTAAAATCAATGTTATTTAGTTGGAAATAATTGTATAATTTTTCTTTTCAGTTTTGCAGTAAAAAAATTATTTCATATGTGTCATGTTAGTCATACAGTAGGGGAGCAACATTTTAAGGAACGCTGTGATTCACGCCACCTGAAACGTATGTAACATAAAATAGGGCCTACACAAGCCCAATCTTTCAGCTCCGCGTTCCAGGTTCTACCTGTATCATATTAAACAGTTTGGGGGGGGGATACTTGGAAGAAATGGTGTATCAAGCTATTGTTCCAAATATTTTGGGGGAAAATTTTGTTGGTGCACTTGGTGATAAAAACATGAATTTGCCACATATGAAGGGCATGTCATAAGAAAGATATTTAGCTATAGGGCCCATCGCAGTCTTTGTCCTCTGATGTGAAAGGCGGCCATTTTTCAAAATGGCTGCCATTACTGGTTTTATCATCCCAATTTGAGATTAGGTGATAAATACTGTGCTTTTTTGTAGGCATTCAAGCATGACATATGATGACACATTGGAGGTGTTTAAAATACTTTCGACCAAATGTCCATTGCAGGTTTATCCTATGGCAGGAATGACGGCATTTTCCAAATGGCCGACCATTAACACTATTATATATTTACATTAAATAAAGTGAGAAAGTCAGTTTTTTCATACAATCAGAAAGTGAAAACAAATTTTATTTGATTTCAAATTGTGCATGAAACAGGGTGCCCAACTTTAAAGTGACCACCATTAATTAATCTTTTATAGTATGTTGTAAACTGTACCCTTTGGTTATAGAGTCATAATAAAGTCTTCACACACTTTAGGGTATGCCTTAAGAAGGGGTTTTCATTAAAAAGACAAGTTATAAGATTATTCTGATATAACAGTGGTTTTCAAGGTATTTTGTAATACCTACAATAAAACTCAAACAAAGCAAACCATACCAAGTGGTTGCCCAGACTTTCTATAAGGCGTGTTTTTTTTTCAAACTGAAGGTGATCCATCTTGCATAACTGAGGGCAACATTCTGGCTACAACCAGTCTTACGCTACATGTCAGAGGAATGGGCAGAAGTTACTAGTACATTACCCAAAAATAAACTAGAGCGCTTTGTGGTCTGGGTTTGTGATAATGTACCAGCACCCACGGTCGGCGTCATCAGGCTCGGAAGGGAAGGAACTCTTACTACACAGAAAGGTAGAACAAAAGAGGTTCTTCCTCCAATGAAGGCAGCAATCACTGGGCATATCAAGAGTGCCACCTATCAATTTGGTTACTATTGGCTCAAATGAGATTGCATCTCCTGAGCTTCCAGTGAATGAGGATGGACTAGAAATGAAAAGAGTATTCGGAATTCGTATGGACAACCCTTCCAGAAATTAGAATAGTTGCCAAGAACTTCCAAGTTGTGGTTGCAGGAAGGGTTTTCAGATGGCTCTTCGGTGCAGACTGTAGCAGCCTTTTTGAAAAAATTGCAAACCTCAAGAGAGACATCGGCTCTTCGGCATTTACATTCAGATGCTTGACTGCAATTCTCTTGTTATGAATATTTATAAACAACCATCTGATCTGAGGACCTTGATGAACATGCTACACTCGTCAGTCAAACTGTAATTCTCCATAGGCATGAAGTTGGTATTCAGATGTCTAAGAAGAAGGAACGCCGTCGGCTGAAGCGCAGAGGTTTCACAGACGGGGCTAACAGGTATGACAAGGAAGCTACAAGGACAGATTGTCTTAAATACAAATATCCTATGCTAAGCCAAGGACAGTAGCATAGCAACCAGATTAGTACATGTAACCAACGATGACCTTTCATGCAGTTAGCCAATATAACAAAAACATATGCTGATTCATATATACATATGGATGTCTAAAAGAGCTTGCTAACAGTTTGGCAGAATTTTTTCCACAAAAGATCAGAAGGTGCGTAACAATCGGACATATTCTACTACGGCCAGTTCTTAAAACAAGTCTAGATTGACCTGTTACCAGGTAACACTTTTCCCTGTTTCAGAGCGATGTATTCCTCGAGGTCTAAGCATGCATTCATCCGTATTCCGCCGCTGAAGACATCCCCAGCTTGGACACCACCACTCTCACATTATCGCCCATAATCCAATCTTCTAATTTGTGGAGGAGGTGGATTGAAAGACCAGGATTCAGTTGTAGGATTTTAAATATCAGCGATAATGGTTCCGATATAATGCAGTACAGCACATGCCGTCAATTTCACAGTACGGAAACTGCATTGTTAGAGGCACAGAATGACATCTTGATTGCTTCTTGACAAACAAAAGAAGCGGTGTATTAGTTTTATTGGACTTCAGTGTCACTTTTGAAAACTTAGACCCACAAAACAGCTCTTACCCATCTAACTGAAGCTATGGCATCACTGGACAAAACCAGTAAGCGGTTGTTTTTCTACTAGAGACCGAAATCAATTCTCTTATCGGTCAAAAGTGCTTCATCAGATCCTGTGGCGGTTAGATGGTGGAGTTCCACAGAGGTCTGTGACTGGATGGATTGACTTCATCTGTTCATGCCCAATACAGATATCAGTATGGCCTGAGTTCAATCTGTTTTTTACCCTTGGGATTTGTGGTGCAGCCATACAATAGATGAATCATACATTGAAGTCTTAGTTCCCTGGTGTAAACCACAAGCTGATATTTATTACAAGAAGGACAGAGAAAGAAATGTTGGCTTTCGGCTTCATTCTTAACAGATCGACTGTAATCTCAGCCATCCATTGCTCCATTGGCACAATTATTTTTCATCCGCAGCCTAAAGCCACGGCAACCGTGGCGGTGTCATCTTAACTTCATCAATAAGAATGAACAACATGTATAACAACTTATTATTGCAAGGAACCTGGCACTCAATAAGGAAAATTGTGGAATTTTAACAGTACCTTGTTACATCAGGCTGGATTCCTGTAACTCTTTGCCTCATATTGTCTCCCAGCAAGAGAACTGACCAAGATTCCCGAGTTCAAAATCCGTTGTCAAAAACAAACATATCTGCATGGCTTCAATAAATACTCTAGCTTAGCTCAATCAATAAGTATTTTCC
>JAMKCH010074630.1:0-23884 GCA_023653785.1 Ophioderma brevispina
AGTTTTGGAACACTTTAATCCTAAGTACTGACATGTCTTAGTACAGTACAGTATATGCACATGCTATGCATCATGGGATTGATCAAAACACCCTGCTCTCTCACGTCATTCACTTGGATATCCATTGCATTCATAGCATGTCAACTTTTTTAATCTGGCAATGCTTTTGTGTACTTGTTCACTCATCTATTGCAACAAAGAGGTTTGTCCAGTCCTTCCTAAAGATCCATAATCGGAAAAAAGGTAGTTAACAACAATGTCTTTTGTCTCTATGTGTTTGTAAAACACTATAGCAGGAAAAATTCACACTTTCCTGGGAGTGGAATAATTATAATAAGAAAGAGGTGATGGATTTGAGTGTCTATAAGCAACTGGCTGCCAGTCATTCACTTGGATTTAGTACGACTGGCATTCGATAGATATGAAGATGGTCTTTGCAAGCTCTTATCTGCTCTCATCTCATTCCATTTTGGTGGTAAATTGAAATTCAGCATACATTAACCAGGTTACCAGTTAACTGTATCAGGCCTGCAACTCAACACAACTGCAGAAATCAAGTAAGTTAATGGAAAAAATGTTTTTTTTTTGAAATTTTTTTCTTAAAAAAATGAGTCCGATGTCGAGAGAATCAAATTTTATGTAGTCCATTAAACATGCTAATTCCAAAGCATAATTTTGATAAAAATATCAAGATTGGCTCTCTGTTCTCAAGTTATGACACTGACCACGTAATATCAGCTGTCTTTTACAATAAAAATGTTAGAAACTTGACAATTATTCAAACTCATTTTGCCGTGTGATCACATCATCGAGCACAGAATTTTGATTTTCGTATCATGGTAGACAAACAAGTGTTTTTTTTGCTTGGGCTATATTTAAGGTCACTAACCCAATCCCCCATAGCCTCGAGCCAGACAGAAGAATTAGTATTTTGCCAACAGACTACGATTTGGCAGCGTAACGGAATAAGTGCTTTGTCAAGGTGTCAGAATTTAAGTGTTTGGCAGAATACTAAATTCATCTCTCGATCCCCACTGCGCACCCAAGCCTGAGATGTGGTATATTTTGGTCATCATAATTCGCCGGAAATTCTTTCCCATTATGTATAGGCGACGAGGCATTAGTGATGGAACATGGACCTTAACCTGTTTTCATCAAGTTTGGACATAAAACAAGTGTAAAATGTTGATTGTAAGCCAGACACAGTAACATTCCAGCAGGGCAGTGGCGTATAACCAGGGGGAAGCCCTCCCGGCCCATGGGGAATCTTGTCCCCCTGTGGAATAGTGATTTTCTGCCAAATGCCAATTACGTGAAAAACAACATTGGCCTATAATGTACTAACAAAGTTTAATATATGCTTGCCCTTGAAATAATAATGTTGCCCCTTTCCCCGCCAAAACACCTGGTCATTCCACTGGAAGGACTTGGTACTGGTACTTGGTGTGGTGAACCCTTTACAGCAGAGCAACCTGCTAAACTGGGATGGTGCAGAGGTGGCGTCGACAGGCCCAGCCGACACGTGAGAAAAATAGGGGCTCCAAAATCACAGAAGAAAATGTTACAACAAAAGGTTGCATATGTACAAAATAACGAGCAGTTTATAGCACCAAAATTGCCATACAGGGTGTCAATACCTGATGGCTGGAGCAGACAAGCTCTGAAACCTTGCTACTGATGGGAGTCACATGAAGAATGGCCTGTGGGGCAGACGATTCCAAATTGCAACATTCTAGGGAAAAAAAATGCATATTTGTAGCATTTACAGTTTTAAAGATTTGTTGTTGTTGTACTTCAATGGAGGATGTAATTCTGGCTGATATAGTGATGCTCTCTGGGGGCAGTCTGGTGGTGATATATTAACTAAGTTTTGTAGTGGATTCTGTAGAGCATGGTTGCTTGTTGTATGAGGCGGCGAGTATGAAGTTGATCCCAATTAAGACTCTGTATAAGGGGTGTTACAGGGGGTTGTTTCCGTAATCTGCGAAGACGAACCGCATGCCGCACTTCTCTGTTATCTGCTCAATCCGGTTAATTTCTGATTTAGTATTAGGATTCCATATCTCACTGGCATACTCTAATTGGGGGCGGACAAGTAGTGGTGATATGCTTGAGCTTTAACTTCTTTTGAACAGGGGGGACAGGGTTTTGCGCGCAATCCGAGAGTACGACTGGCTTTATGCGTGATTTAGTACACTGGTTTTTCAGTCCACCTAAATCATGGATATGGTGGTAACGCCTAGGTAGTCATGTTTTTGCACCAGGTTAAGATCTTCACCAGGAGTGTTTATACTGGTGTAATTGGGCTACGTTGCGTTGTTGTGATGGAGAGCACTGGCACATTTTTTGAGTAAAACATCAACCATGTGGATGACCATTCTGCCAGAGTATTCAGATCTTTGAAAATCTCGTTGGTCGTGTGAGTTCTCAATCTCCTGTACACAAGAAATTCATATGTCAATTTTGTCTGGTTCATCTCACTTCAATTACTTTAGACCTCACTCTGACAGATAACTTAATTCTTTCGTTAAAAATGTATTTAATCAATTTTGAATATGTTGAGTCACAAAAATAGAAGTATGGCTGCTGGCTCCAATTGGCAAATGGTGGCAATTGGTTCATTTCTTGTGACTATTTCAAAGTTTTCTTGAAAACCCGACAAACACATCACATTCTACTACAACGAAAGGACAGCTCAATCACTTCAACACAAACTTTCGATCAAAAATGAAGTGTGCTTCAATTTCTTCTGTTTTCTGACTTGTAAAACTGGCCAAATTTGACCTTTACCACCACTGTGTGGACCTATCAAATCGATCAAAATCAATTTTACATGGGCAAATTTTGACTTGTTCCATCCAACTGTGGACCTGTCAAATTGATCAAAATTCAATTGCGCCCAATTTTACTTGATGTTTAGAAACTGGCCAAACAAATGTGTTTCCGCCACCGTTGAACCTGTCAAAATCGATCAATTCAATTTGTGCTCAATTTTTATGACAAGTCCGCGGTGGTGGAAAAAGTCAAAATTTTGCCAGTTTTAAAAGCAGAAAAATTGAACGAAATTGAATTTTGATCGATTGACGGGTGGTGGAAAAAGTCAATAATTTTGCCATATTTTTGCCAATTTTTAAAATTCTGAAAAAAAAATGAGCACAAATTGAATTTTGGATGATGTTGATAGGTCCACAGTGGTGGAAAAAGTCAAATTGGCGCAGTAGTTTTTAAATTCAGAAAAAATCTGTAAACCACCAATGGCGGTGTATGGGTGGATTGCTTTTTCTCCCTAGGGTATGTGAAGAGCTCTGGGTTGTTGAATAATGTGGGTGTACTTGTGTATGTATAGTTCATAAGTGAGTTTCAAGTACCTCCAATACAGTCAGACTAAGTGGGACATAGAGCATCGTTGATGCAGCACTATTCTCATCAAAAAACGCTTGAAAACCTGTGCTCACCCATGGAGCGAGCGGGGTAAACCACAGCCGGGGGTCGAAGGGGCAGCACCCCTGAAATGCCTTTTTTAGTCCATAAGCCAGTCTTGCCTGCATGGAAGGCACTTGAAGCTATTAAGTGGACTGTTGGACCAAACCTCAACAAAGCTCCATATCAGGCAGGTGGTCACCTAAGAGCTTATCAGAGCCCCTAGTCTCTAGTCTATATTACTTAAGCAAGGGAGGTGAGACCAAAAAAAATCCATAAGCCAGTCTGCCTGCAGGGAAGGCACTGGAAGCTAAGTGGACTGTGGACCCAAACGCCACAAAACTAGCCTAGGAGCTTGTCAGCAGCGCATGAAGGTCGAAACAGCCACTCTAAACATATATTGAGTTTGGCTGCTCTATCTCATCTAGAAAAAAGATAGTGGCAAAATGTGACTTTTTGGGGAAATGTTGACTTTTTTGACTTTCCGCACCCCCGTAGACCCCAGGCGAGGACTTGGGAATGGCTGACATGGGTAGTAGGGGCTGTACCCTCCACAATAATTAGAACTAAGTTTGGCTACTCTAGCTATCTAGAAAAAAGTATGGTTAAAATGTTGACCTTTTGGGGGAAATGTTGACTTTTTTGACATTTTCCCACCCCCCTTCAGACCAGGGGAGGACCCTGGGGGGAAATGAAGGACATGGTAGTAGGGGTTTGTGTTCTCCTACAAGAATTTAAACCTAAGTTTGGCTAATCAACTCATCTAGAAAAAAAGACATGGCAAAAATGTTGACCCTTTTTCACATTTCCCCACCACACTTTCAGATCCCGGGGAAGACCCTGGGGGATGGATTACATGGTTGGTAGGTGCTTGTGCCCTCGGCTTCTATATCTCTTTGCCTACTCTAGTTTCATCTAGGAAAAGTATGCAAAAATTGTTACCCTTTTTGTGAATGTTGCCTTTTGACATTTCGACGCCACCCCCTTCAGACCCCAGAGGGAAGGGCCCTGGGAGAAATGAATAAAGGTTTAGTAGGGGCTGTCCCCTCCTACAATATACCTAAGATTTGGCTACTCTAGCTCATTCGTTGTGTGACAATAAGTTAAGCAAAAATTTTAACCTTTTTTTGTTGATGCTTTTTTGACTTCTTTCTCCAAATCCCCTGTCAGACCAAGGGGAGGGGACCGCTGTGGAAATATTACATGGGGGATAGTGGTCTTGTGCCCTCCTACAATATAACCTAGTTTGGGCTCTCCATGTCTGAAAAGATAGTTAAAGTGTTATTTATCAAATGTTTAAATAGATTGACCAAAGACGAATGTCTTTAAACAAACAAACGTACATTTCCCTTTCTCCCTTTATTTTTTCTCTTGGCGACGAAAAACCACTTAAGCGGCAACTGGCACATTTTCACAATATGAAATTCTTTCTCTTCATTTGCGCTCAATGAATATCGTAGGATCAAAATATGACATTTTTTGCCACAGCTGACTCCACCAAAACAATTGCAACAGAAGGTTTCTTTCTTCTGTCTTCTGGTCATTTTCTGGTAGTATACAGGTCAGCTTAACATATATTAAAAGTGCATAAAATTGAAGTCCCCATAAAGTGTTGAAACTAATGGACATAAACAAAATGGAACTGGCCCGCCACGGCCATTTTGAAAATACAAAAACCCTCATATCTCTGGCAATAAATGACTAAAAGGGAGGGCAAACAGGGTGTCCATTTCCTTACTATGCTAGCATCTCAAATCCATTAAAAAAGGTTTTAATGAAGTTCTTAATATCATTAACCTCAAAATAACAATAGGTAATTTTTTTTTTAAAAAAAAGTAAAATTCCAATTGCATCTCTGGGTACCGGGATGGGCCAAAATGACAAACAAAATATCATTTCCCTACTAATTCTAATTCTAGCATAGAAATCCATTTAAATGGGTTTTTATTAAGTGCAAATTTCATCTTGGCCCCTAAATTCAATATGGCTGGGGGGCCATCCGCCCATGTTAATTGAAAAGTTGAATGCTTTTATCTGTGATAACCATATGGGCAAAATATGGCCAAATAAGTTGTTATTGAATTATTTGAGGCATATGACATACATTAAGATGGGTTGTTTTAAAGTTTGAGAGAGATTGAATCTTGACATCTTCAAAATGGCACTGTCCACCATTTTGAAAAAAAAGACAGTAAAATCTCCTATATAGCACTAGACAGATTAAATGACCATTAAGTTGTCATTTTCTCTTCTGGCATTACAAATTCTATTAGAATAAAAAGATAGTTTTAGTGGCCTAGTTTGTCCGAAATATTGTAGCCATGTTGAAATGTTTATCAGTTCTAAAACTATCAAGCATTTCACATTAATGGGTTTACAGGTATAATTGTGGTAACCTAACTCAGTAACAGAAATGTACAGTTTTTTCGTTTTCACATTACACCGACTAGCGTCTTTGCCCCCCGCTTCGCGCGGGCAACCGCTAGCTGATTGAATGGATCGGGCACACACGGGTTGAGTCCCCTGCCATGACGCAAAACTTAAAGATTACATACTATATTTTTCCAAGCCTCGTGTTATTTGCTTTTAGCCTATATGCCTCAAATTTATTATGGTCAAAAGCTGTCAAAGTTTAGGCCCCCTATCTCATCTCAACATGAGCTATGACCGGCCAAATAAAATGTCAAACCAAGGAACTCGCACTCACCCCAAAGACCCCCCAGTTGGGTATCCTGTGGGTCGGAGGAAACGGGCTTCTCAGTGACGTACAGCTAATACATGGGGATTGAGGAAACCCTCTTGGGAAGAAGTAGGGTCAAATTCTTTACGTCCTTCCGGTCACCTCAGAGCTACAGATGTGGCATTCTGTATACATGGTATGGGCCTACCTTGGCTCCAATCATAGTGGCCAATCTGCATGTTCGTGTATCTGTTCCCCCGGCTGTGGTCGGTCGGCAGATTTCTTTTTCGGGGATGGGGAATTTCGGGGTAGGTGGTGGGGTAAAGAAGTTAAATATTTTGGGAAGCCCAACTTGCAGATTGTTTTAACCACTATGGGTGCCCAAATTGCTGATTTTTGCCAAACTTTGGTGAGTTTTGGAAGACAATTATCAAAAATCCTCGCCAAAATCCTGTTTTGACCAATGCCTGTCATCATCAACACACTATATGCCACGCGTGTAGAATAAATGGGAATGCAAACATCGAGGACTTATCGCCTAACACTAGGTTAACAACCTTGATTTTGGCATAAGACCTACAAAATTGAAGATATTGTAATGATTAAATTTGCTGACGTGCAAAGAAATTAAAGGTGCGTGTTACGATCCTCTTTGGTGACCACCCCTCCCCGATTTATTACACCCGTAATCGAATGAAAGATCGTATTTTTTCTCATTGGCGTCCCCGTGAAATTTGGGGCCCTTAAATATCCATACATTCCCAAAGGTATAAACATATATAAAAGAAAATGCCGTATTAAGTGGTTAAAACCCACAAACGCTCAATTTAAGGGCTTTTGCTATGCATTATTGCGTCTACATCAAAACCGTCAGCTTGGGGGGGTTTCCCCCGGTTCTGTGATGTCCACGTGTATGTGAAGGCCAGGCTCTCATTTCAAGTAGAGAACACAATCACACATAAATCGGAACAACCAACCACCTTTAATGTGTAAAAAAAAGATTCTCGTTCGCTTTGGTTTGTAATGATCCGGGTATTACATTCATGATCTAACGATTCCAGTTATTTGATTTTTGCATACGAAATCTCCAGGCTACATTTGCAACAAATATAGCGCTGGTTCAGAAGCCCTCCCCCCCCGGTTTTTTGTGGCCGCCAGCTCTAGCTGGCAGACCACTTAGCATCCGTTGTGCGTGGTATGTATGTGTGTTTGGTGTTTTGTGTGTGTGTGTGTTGGTGTGTTCACAAATTGTTAAGGTTTTTTTTTTAAATTGACCTCAATTGAAAGTTTTAACTTCAATTGGAACAAACTAACTTCTGTCATAAGAGTGCACAATGGGAATCCCTCATATGTTGATGAGGTGCAAAGGTCTCGTGAAAGGTCAAGTGGTGTCATGTGAGTGGTCAAGGTGAAAAATGGGCTTAAAAATGAAAATTGATCTAATTTGAAAACCTTGAATTCAATTGGAACGCAAAACTTTTGCCATATGGTGCACCATGCCGTTCCCTCATATGTATGAATGAGCATCAAAGGTCACATGCCGGGTCAAGGTCATGGCGGCCCACAAGCTATACTTCTTCTGTGAATATAGCGAGCTCGAAAGACGAGAACCGCCGCGAAATTCTAGTTGTTTTTTGTTTTTGTTTATTATTTCTTTTTGGGTGAAAGTCTCGGTATGTGGGCCCAAACATGCTAAACACCTACGGAAATGTTTCGTGGCTCTCACACATCAATATCGGCGCCAACTTTACAGATTGGGTGGGGGTAAGGCAATTCCATGGGGGTTTGGTTTGGGTAGGGACTTGCCTCGCCTCCAACAGTCTGGAAGTAGGACCCATAGCTATACATTTTTGTTTTGGCCAAACAAGGGGAACCCAAACGCTAATACCAGCTATGGGAATTTAGGCCAATTTAACCACAAATTTTGCCATTTATTTTCTCAAAATTTTGGCATTTTAAAGCAATTTTGCTCCGGATTGATGAAATTTACTAATTTTCCACCAATTTGAGAAACCTTTGAAAAAAAAACACCCTTGCTATCAGGGCCAAAATTAATTGACATGAAAAATTGATAATACCGAGGAGGCCTGAAAGCCGGGGGAACCGTGTCT
The DNA here is from genome assembly GCA_023653785.1 of Ophioderma brevispina. Lineage (NCBI taxonomy): Eukaryota > Metazoa > Echinodermata > Ophiuroidea > Amphilepidida > Ophiodermatidae > Ophioderma > Ophioderma brevispina. The sequence continues at coordinate 8,212 of JAMKCH010074630.1, forward strand.
TTGGCACGACCCCGTATGGTCATTATTGTTGAGAACCCCCTGAGAGCGGCAATTCTATCAAAATTAGAAAATCTTTATTACTATAAAAAATCGGGGGCCATGAGAAAATTTCGAAAAAAAACCCGACCCATTGTCATACAAAAATTGGCAGAAAAAAGGGATTATTGATATACCAGAAGGTTGAAAGGGAAACCGATGTCTTGGCTAATCCGCCGTATGTCATTTTGTGTTGAGCCCAGCCCCCCCCCCCCCCCCCACGGGGTCAATCTATCAAAATTAAATCTTTATATAACTTAAATCGGGGCCGTCCCCCTTTAATTGCTGCCACTTCAGGTTGTAAAAACACAGCCCCTGCTTTCTTCGGCTGCTAATACATAGTATCGCTAAAGTATAGTGACTTTAGCCTAAAATGTTTAAATACATCATTGCCATTGCCAGTCGACCCTCCACAGGCCCTGCAGTACAATAATATACCAAGACGGGAGTGCATAGATCAGTGCGCGAGTGTCCCAGTCTCCTTCTTGAGTTTCTATAAATAGTCAGGCGGAAGGTCACCAATTATTTTTCTTTCTTTCTATGTTCTGCGAAAATATGTAATGTGATCTATGATGCCAATTAATGATACAAAAAAAGAGCTTAAAACGTATTGTCAACTGATATAGTGAGGTATCATTTATCCTCTTCTTTTTGTAGTTCCTTACAAACATCAATAATTGTTAGAAATAAATATCAAGAGGGTAAACGCGCCAACGCGAATCCACGATTTAACCTCGAGAACAAAAAGGGAGGAAACTGTTTGCGTCAAATAAGCATTTGTTGATAATGAAAGAGTCTATGCAATGAATTAATACGGTAGTATAAATCAATCTTGAATGTTTTACAGTAGGCCTTCCTATTGTCTCGCTTTTATTTTATCCCAGAAATAAATAATTTTTACATCGACATAAAGCACAAAGGTCCATACCTCGAAGGACCCTGGGTAATTAAGCCAAACGCACATGAATGATACCCACGACCCTAGACTATGGTTACCCAAAAATTAAAGTACCTACTTTTTGTCAAACCACGGGAATTCCATACGCATTTACACTGTTTTACAACTTTTAGCGTATGTTTCAACACGTTTATTTCAATCTCAATAATCTACACTTTCTATCATCAATTTGAATACAAAAAACAACCCCGATCAATGCGAGTAGACAACGATGGGAAGGGGGGATATTTACCTGAATAGGGTACACATTCACCATGAGCGACCTCCTGGGTCAACATATCAGCCTTATAGAAACAACAGGCGAAGTTCGAATCTTATAGGTATACATATCATCACCCAAATGTGACAGAGAACGCTTGCAACAGAACGATCGACATGCATATCGTAATCTTGAGACGGTTCTTGGTCCATTTTTCACATGAATGTCCACAACTGTGGTTGCGATTCCATTCTTCTGCATGCAGGTGTAAAAAGACAATTTCATTGTTGATGCATCCTTTTCCATCGGATCCTTCCAGTGGCAGCTCTGGTGAAGCCCCTGTTTTCATCATGGGACCATTTCCTCCCCCTTTGTACTATCCAGCCCTAGTCAGTTGAATGTGACCATCATTCTTGCACCGCCACTGCCATGAGCTAAAATAATAGTTTCTCGATTTCGCCTAGAGTTTGCAAAGCGAGGTTTTTGGTTGAAATCTTTCAGGTTTTATAACAACGAAGAGCTTGAGCAAACTACAAACTACACTCTTCAAAGTAGTTCTAAAATCAGAGGCTCTTGCACTACTTCACCAACTGGATGACCTAAAATGCAGAGTACCGACCCTCGTCCATCCGTCTCCTCACAGTTGAGACCCCCAAGATCTAACATGGTCAGCCATCATTTATTCCTCCAACTGTCCCCCACATCTGGAATCCCTTCCGAGGGGGCACTTCCCTGCTAACTATTATTGGGCCAGCCTTGAAAAAAGGGGTTAATCGCTACTCGGCACTAATCCATCACGGTTTATCAATACGTATAGTGGGTGGTCTTCCTTCTTTCTTCTTCGTTATTGCCGGCACATGTGCCTTTACCAACAAAAAGATCTCCGATTGCTGCTCATTGAACAGGGACACCACTTCATTAAAGCCTCAAACTTTCCTATCAATTATGGTACCTATTGGGAGTACAAAATATCTGACAAGCTCATCACACAGGGGGTCAGCATTAATTCCTTTTGACGAATAGACTTTCTTGCCAACCCAAATATTCCCCTGAAGTATATAAGAAGTATTCAAACCTGTGAACAGCATGGACAAACATCAAATTACAGTAAATGCTATCACCTGAATAAGCACTTCAGCAGCTCTATATCATCAACATGTGTTTTCTCTCCCTTGTCTCTGTCAGACTGAAAGGCCATTAACGCCCTTCTGCATAATGGAGCATAAGTATCAATAGACCTGGATCTTCTCCAATTAGACGGCCTTTTTTCATCATCATCAACATCTGCATCTTCTGCCTCTCCCTTCTGCATCGATTTGGCGTGACAGTCCTCCCTTTGTTGAATATTCGGCCCACCAATAGTTTAAAAGAGCCTGTATTATTCAGATCTTTGACAGAAAAAAATCTTTTTTCCTGGCAAATTTTTTGCATTTGAATGACTACCTATAGTTTTTGCGATCCTAGTATTCGCAATGTTCATGTGTGTTGTCTTTGTGATTTATATTTCACCATTATTATCCATTGAAGACAAACGATTTCCTTTGCCATAGTGGTCAACTAGTTAAATATGCTAATCATCTTAAACCTGGAAAGAGATCAAGATGACTGTTGCAAAGCTTGCACCAAGTTTGAACAGCATTGAGACTTGATAACATTTTTCAAGGGATAAATGCTGGTGACGATTTCAATGTAGCAAGAATGTTCCAAGTAGACAAAATACAGTCAACAAATGGAAGGCAAGCTGTTTTTCTTAATAAGCTTCAGATGGAAAGCTAAAGTCAAGACTCTTGTATCTGCTCGGGCTGTCAGGGTAACTGATGACCAAGTTCTGTTCTTTCTGATAGTACCACATCTGGAGTACATCTCATTAAGAAAGGTGCGTTGCCTCGTTGAAGGAGCGCGTGTGTCCTAGCCGAAAAGTGCAGGACTCGTGATCATAGACCGTGAAAATCCCCCGGGAGTCGAGCCCCACTATGTCACCGTGTTTGTGTCCCATGGGCAAGACACGTTATTCCCAATTGCCCTCGTCCACCCAAGCGAAATCTGGTAAGCTGCTATGGGGAATATTACGATCTATACCGGCCGATATGCCTTGTTTGCGCTTGTAAGGCAGTCTTCGAGCAGCCACGCTGTAAATAAGCGAATGATCGTGTGACTATTCCTTGAGGCGGGCGTAATAATACTTGTGAGGCGCTGTGTGCTGTGTAGAGCGCCATATAAATGTCTTTCCTTTATATTATAGTATTATTATTATTATCGAACTGTCACCATTCCGATATCCATTTTTTTGAGGCCAATCATTGTTTTATGTAAGCCAAAACGCCCACTGTTCTGATGGTTATTTACGAACCTGGTTTCCCGTCCAGATGCTAAAACTGCCAAACGGCCCCTGAGACAGTGCCAAAGACCGATCACTATGTTGTGATGGGAGGTTCTCTTTTATCATAGCTTGAAAATGACAGATGATACAGTTGGCATGCTGATAGATAAATGCAACTCTTTCACAGTGTTGAGACCATTATGGCAAACTCTGTTGTCTTCGTGGATACACTGGTGAATCCCAAACACAAAGACAGAACATCTGAACATCGGGCAAAACTAGAGGCATCGCAAATAGATCATATCAAATGCAACAAAGTTTGCTGGAAAAAAAAATATGTTGATATAGCAACATGCAAGTCAACCACCATGGCATAATGTAGATCAACAAACAACCCAAATTGGAGAAGACCCAACTGATCTGGTCATACTAGTGTATTCCCCATATGCTGTAATGACCTTTACAAGCTCTGAAGCGCTTATTTAGTGATGATATTTGCTCCTATCTGTTTCTTTTCCCATTATTTATAGGTTGGATACTACTACTTCACGCAAGTTTATTTCAGGATTGGGCAAGGACATCTGTTTTCCTCAAAGTCATCTCATGTGACAACCCTGTGTTACGAAACTTTTTTCCAGTGGTTTTTGTACCCCAATTAGATGATCCTGATCAATGACAAAGATGAAGGTAACAACTCAATGGTGTCCTGTTCAAATGATCAGCAACTCAGAGGTCCTTTGGAATCATACGCTAAGGTACTTCCAAAAAAGTTTAACTTTACAAAACCATAGCTTGTGACATTCAACGGTGAAAACATGGACCAAGAAACCAGTCTCATATGATGATCACTGAAGATTAATACTATAGTTAATAATGTGTTCGATCTCACTACTGCAACACATGTTTCGGCCACATTTTGGTAATGAGGTGAAATTGTACTTTGTGTACTACTTCAGAACTTTCACAATTACACTGTAAACAACATGTCACCAAATGGATAGATTTTAATCCTGATAAAAATCATTTGTCTACGAAATTTGGACAACATAGCAAAATGTATGGTTTTCATTTTTCAAAAATGCGGACATGTGGCTAATTTTGAAGACTCAAGGTTGACTCTCAAAAACAACCATCTTAATGTATTTGTAGTGTGGCTACAAATAATAAAAATAACACCAATATGTCATTTTTTTTATGTTTTTCATTTTTTCTCTTATTTTGAAGAAGTTGTACTTTTAAACATGTTGCATGGGAGGCCTATGACTTTAGAGGTCAAGATGATATCGCGAAAGGGTCCCAAGGCCCCCCAACCCCACACCCCCCAGTCCCCCCCACCCACTCAACACCCGAAAGGTAGGGAATGAGATACAAATTAATGAAGGGTGACGGGTCGAAGGGGGGAGGGACCTCGCCCCCCACCCCCAGCAACCCCCCTCTTCCCCCCCCACACTCCACGAAAGCACTACATAAAACACCACAGACCACCCATTTTAATATTTATTCTGTTATTCTAGAATTATTATAAATTTACATCTTTTGTTCTTTTGTTTGGTTTTTCCCTATCCTGTAACGCCACCATAGGATCCATAATTGTTAACTTTCCAATATGGCGGATGGCGGCCAATTGGATTTAGAGGTCACGATGCTATCTCACCACTTCATTAAAAAACGCAATTTAATAATGGATTCTGTTATGCTAGATAATAGGGGTATAGGAAATGACATCTTGTTTGTCCTTTTGGCCCATCTGATAACCAGAGATACAGAATTTGTACTTTCCAACTGGCGGAGGCGGTCAATTGGGATTTGAGTCACGAGATAATGTCTCAACCTTCAAAAAACGAAAAAAAAACCCATTTTATATAATATGGATTTGTTATCTAGAAAATTATTAGGAAATGACAACTTGTTTGCCCTTCTCGATCTTTATTGCCAGAAATGTGATGATTTATGTTTTTTCAAAATGGCCAGTTTGTTCAATGCATAGTTATGAACACTTTCTGGGTACAGGTCTCGATTGTTATGCAAACTTTTGACTATATTTGTTAAGCTTGACCCTTAAATACCAGGAAATGCCAAAAAAAAAACCATGTCTGTTTTTGCAATTTTTTTTTTGGGTCTGTGCTATCGGTTAACTCTACTAATACTTTCCTAGGCCATTGTAAGAACGAGATGTATTTTACACATAAAAATAACGTAGCCCCCAAAACAGAAGGGACATTGATATGAGGATAAAGACAATCCAGTTAATTTGTAGGCCAACTTTTTAAGTTTTCGCAATACTTTAATCAACTTAAATGGTGTATTAGGTTTACATAACATGAATATTTTTGACACCTAATATGGAAACTTAAAGTGGCCTAACAAATTAACCTGATGTCTTTACCTCATATCAAGTCCCTATCTGTTTTTGGGGTATGTTATTTTATGGTAATATATCTATGGGTCTTCTAATGGCCTAGGCTAAATCATTTGAGAGCAAATTGAAGAAATTTCATATTTTGGTGTGAAAATGTGCCAGTGCCGCTTAAGTTGTTTTCGTCGCAAGAGAAAGGAAATTTGCGTTGGTTCAAACGATTTCGCTATGGGTCAATATACCATTAAACCTTAGATAAATCAATAACTATAATTTGTACATTTTCGTCAAACATCAATTTAATTGGATCACCCATGAGTCCATCATTGAATGTAGCTGAAGCGATTTCGTCACATTGGGTCATTAATTTCCATTAGTCTCAGTAATATTTCGTCTCGTGTGGTGTATGTTATAGGCCTGGCTAAAGTTAGGCCACATGGATACGACCGAATTAAATTGACGAAATTTTTGCATCTAAAAATAGAGGGTTATTTTATTGATTAATGTTTTACTAATTGACCAAAATACGAAATTGTTTTAAAACAATGCACCTTTCTGGTTGATTCTGGCGAAAAAACCAACTTAACAAGATATGAAATTAATGAAACTGTTTTAAAAAACTGAACTAAACTATAAATACCGCAAAACCTCCAAAATTGGAGGGTCCCTGTGTATTTTAATATTTTTTAATTTATATTAAAATAACTCCATAATCGTATTTTAACTGCGTATAATCCAAAAAAATCCAACCCCAACTTTCACAACCAATCAAACCTGAGATTTGGTACTATTTGAAACCTTGTGTTTTTCTCCTCTATCTGCAAATATTTTGACCGACTTCTTTTTCCATTGATGTTACAGGTAAATTATGTGTTGTTTACGTTAGGCCAAAATAGTTTTTGTACAGACACTTATTGGCAATTGTAAATAAAACCTAATTACCGCTCACATAAAATGGTATGGGTTGATTCAAATGAAATTTTGGGGGACTAAAAAAACGGAATTCGTACTCGATGGTGGTACCTTTAAGCACCGTATTTTTCGTATTCCAATCGCTACTATTCCGAATGTCCGTGGCAAATATATTTATTCAATCATCTTTAGTCATAAAAACAACCAAAGAATGTACAGAAACCCAGGACCACGGTTTGGGAATCCAACACACGGCAGGGGTATCGACGAATAACAAAATTAGATATTTACAAGCATAAAAACAAACCCACACAAACACACACAGAACACACATGTACGATCACCACCCCACATCCTCGCACCGCCACCCACCACTCCACTCACGTCTAGCACCCACCCCCACCGTCACACCCACGCACACGCGAGCACACTACCACACATGCATGCAACGCACAACACTCACACACACAGCCACACAATTGGATATAAATAGAAAATACATTGTTATATAAAATACTCCTGTGTTATGAGCATGAACTCAACATTTATGTAAGGGGGCAATTTTTCCCAAGAAGGGCTATGACGCCCGCGTTCCAAATGGTATAGCTAGCAGGAGCGCAAGCTGCTCAGATCCGTTATCACAGGGTCATTCACTTTCCTCTTGCTAATTTTGAAATTGATTTTTCAGACGTTGCTCGTTGTCAGTGAAATAAGACCACGGCTACCAATGAGTCAATATGCGAGAACAGTGACCACGCATAGCCCTTTTCATTAAGTTCTTGGGTAAGGTGGGCGTACTTTGATTCTTTACGTTCATGATCTTTTATCCAATATTAGTTTCGAAAGGAACAGTGAGCTCGATTATCTGAAAGGAACGCCATCATCTTGCAAAACAACCATATCGCGTATCGGGCTTAAATTAGTGGACAAATGTTTAGGGGGGGCTAGACCGCGCCACCTTTGAATGGCCTGGCCCTGTCAGCATATATAGTGGCAGAACTCGGACTGGGGATTTTTGTTGTTATAATATGATTCAAATTTTATATGACGCCAAGTTAGGCGGCCCTGCTCGAGAGAAACAGGACATGAGTTGAGGACGTGATTGCTAACGTCTTCCTTATTACCCATAATTTGTACAATTTTTACAGTAGTCCTTTTACCCCAGTTACGGAGGTTACTCAGATGGTGGGCAATAGCTCGATGGCGGCACCGGACATCAAAACTTAACACCCATCTCGGAAGATTGTAGATAAGCGACCCTCCATGTCATGTCAATGACTGGAGATTCAAAGCTATAGTAAGTTCCCACCGCTGCTGAAGGAGAGGCGAAGTATATCTTTGCAAAATTCAGCCGGGCCTCATAACTGATATTTTAAATTTCAGATTTAAGTTTTTGCCAGGATTGGTTATCAGATTTGGAGGAAGCAGCGGTAAAGGTTTGAGACCATTGGCGCGCGTCCATTTTTTGCTCATTTAAAAGCGACTCCATTGAGATTCACGCTCAAGTTACACTTAGAGCATGAACGAGCACAGCTTCGTTTATCCTGCGTTTAAAACCATACACGTGCGATGCTAAGGCTATTAATCTAATATATATCAGAAATTCTTGGAAGGCCCCATCCCATGCGTGCTATGGATAAAGCAAGGAGTGGCACGCGGAATTGAGGGCCAGCCATTTTTTTAAGGCGTTTGGTATGAATATGGTCCGACTGTTGAGTTGGGTAGTCACTTAACTCGTGAACCGTGAGCATGAAGCTCAACGAATGAGCCGCATATAAAGAGTAAATACGCAGTTTGAATTATTTCTAATGTGTGATGACTCAATATTCGGGATAAAACATTAATTTATCTTATGACATTATCAAAGGTTTCTCTGGTTTACCCCCCTAAAGGAATTATAACTACCCCCAAAGACAAAAATTTTTCGTGCCATCTTGCAAGATTTCAAAATTGTCACCATCAACAAACGTGCAGTTATCGGAGCGACCAGTACGAATAGACATAGTTTTTATACACTTAACAGGTTTTAGATTCAATTCAGGGGACCGAGTAATATCCAAAATCTCATTCATTATTTTTTGATGTTTTCTTTATCAGGGGTAATGATACAAAATCGATCGGCCAAATGGTCAATGTAATGTATGCTTCCCTTGCCAAAGTTATAACCCATGAGTATCTTCTTTAAGTTTGAGGTGTTGAATGATGGGGTCGAAGACACTAAAAATATACATGGGGTGACAATGGATCACCTTGAAATACCCCACTACGAAAATTGAAAGGGGCTGAGCGCCATCCGGGACCTTTATTTCGCCCTGGAGTCTAGAATAGAGATTTTTGGATATACTCTTGCAAATTGAAATCAGATATTATTGCGTTTCATATGTATAATTATTAAATTTGAAGTTCGACGGACCAAGGCTCGGCCAAATCAAAGAAGTAACATGGAGTGTTTCTCTTTTTGTTTCTTGCATTCGCTAAAGCTCATTCATAACAAAGGTATGTTCCCACACAACCATTAATTCCTTTCAGGAAAGCTTTTGGGGTGTCAGGGTCCATCAACGTTGTTACGGGAGCATATATTCAGCAAGCGCTTTTTCCGGTAGAATCTGATGAACAACTTGTTCCTACGGCAGGATGTTAGTTAAATCATACGGAAAGTTATCCGGGTTTGTTAGTGTCACCACTTTGTGAATAAGGGTCACAACGCTTTTAGACCAGCTTATTGGAGGGTCTCCGTAATCAAAAGTTTAGTAAAAAGGGGAAGCAAGAAATGATGGCGTTGATGGTAATTGCGAAGAACGCCGTAACATTAACCCATCGGGTCCAGGTGGGATGAAGTTGCTTTTGTTATAAATCAGCAATTGTTGGATAAATTAAAAATCTTTCTCTGGTCTTTTACCTCGGAGTCTTGCACGCAGTGCGTCGGGAAACACTGCAAGTCCAGCATGTTTCCATTTATTTTATCCAAGTTCTTATAACGCGCTGCGGAAAATTCCCCTGGCAGCGCACGCGTTGAAAAACTCCGACCCCGGTGTTTTGCCCTCACGCCTGCGTGATAAAACCCGACCCATCGGTGTTTTGCCACGCACTGCGTAGGAAAACTCCAATGGTGAAGTTCTTCCACGCGCGTGGCATATAGACCGTCAGCCCAGAAGTTTTTGGTTAGACAAACGAAATACCAATAGCTGAATACGGGAAAAGTCAGAGAAAAATATAACTTTTGAAAAATTATGAAAGTCTGCCGGAGACGCCTTGTGCGTGTAGCCCCAGGAGAGGGGTAAAAGTTACTATGGGGGTCAAAATTTGAACTGTTCTAAATCTAATGAATATAGCTCAAATTATTCTTTAGGTTACCGGAGTAAAAAAGTCATTCGGGTCACATGTGTGTGGTGCTCCCTTTCCACTGGAGATTTTGGGGAAAAATAGCTAAAGGTATTTTTTTATTCAAAAACGGTCAACAATTGTACTACAAAGAATGGTCTTTGTAAAAATCTTAAAAAACATATTTAATGATACTGATTCAAAATATGCTTTTTATTTTGATAAGGGTTGGTTCACTGTCATCGGAGGAGGGGTATAAGTCCCCGTCCCCATAGAGTCCTACAGGGAAATTTTAACCCCTTCTATAACACAAGGAGAAGCAGAAAGTGCAAAAGCATTTCAACTATTTGGATTCAGTATAATAAACGTTAAAAAAAATATTTTTACAAACAAATCTGGGGTAATGCAACGGGTGACCTTTCTTGAATAAACAAATGACCTCATAGCCTTTTTCCCAATTCTTGGAAAGGAAGCACACACGCGTGTGACCCAATGACTTTTTACCTCCTGCTTCCCTAATGAATAATTTGAGCTATATTATCTTAGATTTTAGAGCAGTTCAAACATTTGACCCCCATAGAACTTTACCCTCTCCTGGGGCTCCACGCAACAACGGGTCCCCGACAGACTTTTCATATTTGCAAAAGTTATATATATTTTTTCTTGAATTTTCCACCGTGTTCTATATCGGTATCGCTCTTCGTATAACCAAACCTTCTGGGCTGATGCTCTAATACCTCCGCGTTAGGATTTTACCCCCCCCCGAAGTGGAAGAACTCCGACGGTGGAGTTCTCCCACGCGCTGGAATGGTCTTTCCCACGCACTTGGATATTACCTGAAATAAACTGCAAGTGGTTAGCTTGATCCGTATGTTTAAAGGCTGACTCCAGCGATTTTGAAATATATTTTGTGTGGTAAGAATTCAAAATAAGTCCAATTCTAGACAAAGATACTAAAATGCTTAAAGGTGCAACGAGAGATTTCAAGTCATCCATATTTTCTTGGATATTGTGATTTTAAATCAATAGATTGCGCTCAAAATCCCCTATCTATTATTTGATTACAAAATAACTTAAAATGAAAACAAAAGGTGATTTGTAATGCATATATATCAATAGAACACAAGATTGAATTTGTATTTGTTCCTATAGGAAATTAGAAATTTCATCATTCACAATTTTTGTACCAAAGAAACGTTCTGAGTTTAATCCTTTCAGATGGGGATATTTTTTGATGGAAAGCTTTACTCCAGTGCCAAATAAGAATTTTCAATTTTTTTCGGGGACACCCTGTTTTTGAAATCTTCTTTGTCCCGTTTGCACCTTGAATTCCAAAGTTTAGAATGAATCGATTTTTTCGTTTTCATGCCGCAGACATTAATGCACATCTAGCAGGATACCGTGATAACGAAAATTCCGGATCTGGAATTTAGATCGGACAACGTTGTTGATTTCTATATAAAGGACTTTGAGCTTAGTTATTTCACACAGCGATTAAAGGGATTAGCAGAGAGTGCGGAGAATCGAAAAATGTGGAAATGCATTTGATTTTAAGTTTATATATCAGGATAAGTGTGTACAAATTCCTTATAACTGCTTTAATGTAGAAACAACCCACCAATCGTGAAAAAATGATGTATTTGAGGAATCTGTTCCTTTTCCCCTTCTTCCGCAAAAAAACATACAGCGATGACATCGCAAAATCTACAATAAACAGCCTGATTGTGGTTTACCAGTATCACAGAATAAAACAAGATCATAATGTTTGTGTTTTGGGTCAAACTGTATTGATCATGGTGCCCAATATCACGCTTAAAATCTTGGATATTCACCGAGAAGGCTTTTTTGAATCTCAATCTGAATTTTGATATTCACGTATAGAAATTAAAGAACAGAGAAAAAGTCCTGCCTGTTTTTAATACAGATTTCAAGCCAACCACTGCAGGTTATGTTCGCATATATCCATCAGTAACAAATAGAAAATATGAAGTTTGATGCATTTTTTCCTATGTTCGATTAGCAAATCGCTGCTATCCCTTTTTATATATGGATACACTTATGCATATCAAAATACGAGTTGTGGAATTTGGATGCGCCCTCTTGGGCAATCTCTGAGTCAGCCTTTAAGCCAAGGCAGTACTTTTTCTCTGATTGCTGTAATTTCTATACTGCGTATCAACATTCAACTTGAGATCACCAAAGCCTTCCGTGTGAATATCCCCCAGATTTATAAGCGTAATATTTAATTTTTTTATCATTTTTGGCAGTTAACATAAGTACACATAAAAAAGGGACCGGCAGGCAGAGGCTGCCAGGGCAAAAACAAAAGTTGAGAACCACTGACATCTGAAAGATGTTATGTATTACCCACCTCTGTCTACTGTCAAATATAATACATAATAAATAAAAACTAAATTTAATAAAAATAGTTCTTAAAAGAACCGAAAACATTTCCTAAACCCAGGACGAGTACCCCCCCACATGCACACAATCGCACCATACACCACCAGCAAATTACCTATAGGGGGCCTACCCCTCCACTCACCGACAAAATACCCCCACCACAAACCACATAGTAACACCACCTGCATACATTCCTACCACAAACCGGCAGTCCCGAGAGACAAAATGGGCACACATAATCACCTGACAACAATCCTGTCTATAGAGGCCTAGGATTTTTTTTTTATTCGGTCGTTCATTAAAAGGTTTTGGGGCGTGTCGACAATTCCATTCGTTCTGCAAGGTTGTATACTTTTTACCCATCAGTATAATTAATATAAATTCGGTGTCACATACCGGATAAGATTAAAGGCCATAAAATGTCCCTTTTCTCATGAAGATAATATTACAAACATAAGTGCAAAGAAATTTCAAACACCAAACTTGAACAAACTCTGAGCATTCACAAAGAAAATGATACGACATAATTTAGTTATTTACTCACCAAGTTCTTTACTTAGAACATTATCAGATATAATGTGTCTTGTTTAGGCGTGGGCGCTCGTTAGAGTCGCTGCAAAGCGAGCCCGAAGGGGCGAGCCTTGAAGCCGACTACGGGCAAGCCACGCCGAACAAGATCTATATCTATAATTTCTTAACTTCTTATTCTTAATTGACATCAACATCGAGCAACAAAATAAAATCTAAAACCTTAAAAATATGTTAAATCAGCGTTTTCTTTACGTGTTCTTGATACTTAGCTATGATTTATTCCATTTTTTTACAAATAAAACACTTTTATGCTCAAATGCTCACGTTTGCGTATTTTGGGTCCTTGTCAAAGTCTAGACTTTCTTGAAAGGATCATTCACAATAGGGTTAACAAATAATGAGTCGAGCTTTTGTGAAAAGGGATAATCAGATTCAGGTTTCAAAACTCATTGAAATAAGGCAATCAATGAAGCTGGAAGAGCTTTATAATGTTTCGCCTCAACGACTGTTTTGAATACAGCTATTTTGTAATCAGCTAGCATATTAACCCCTTTCAACCGCTTCAACCCCGAATTATTTTAAGGATTTCATTTTGGAACTGCTCCAACCTAAAGACATGTCTAGATCTCTCAGCATAGCAATTCCCATGCATTCTCCATGGCCAAACGCATTGCCCGAAGTTGTAAGCAATTATAACGTGACAATTATACCACCTTCATCTTTTGGATGTCCACATTTGAAGATAACCAAATAGTATCTAATGTATTTCAAGTATTTATTTTATTTGCAAGAAACGCTCAGGCGTTCTAATCGGGCCGAAGGCTTAAGGAAGTTCCTGATAGTAATGGAGTGTAACATCACGTTTGTTGTGTGGTTTTGTTGTTACAAATTTGGGTCGGTGTCGGTCTTGATTTGGAAGACGATTTTTGATGATGAATACTTAATAGGAGTGTTCATAATACTTTGGTGGGTGGTTGGAAAAGTTGAGCTTCGTACACCTCAAAATTTTTTGATACCCCTTTTAAGGTTTGAATTTTTTTCACAAAAAATTCCCCCCCCCCCTTTAAGGGTCTCAAATTGTTTTGACCCCCCTTATCCTTCAGACGAAAAGCCGAGACAAATTGGCAGTGGTGAGGCCCTGAAGTACAGGTTCAGAAACTGATGATTTTGCTGGTCCTGGGACTAGCACTTCCCAGGGCTGGTCCTCTTCGAAACAAAGCGGCGGAACCCTTCGCCCTACTCCCCTTTGTATTTTACGTAGTTTATCATGCAAATTGATAGAACCATTTCTATTTTTTTTAGTGGTTCACCGCCATACCAGTTGCAAGTGTTTGTAATGATCCTTAAAAATCAAACTCGTATCATTGACTGTAATATTTGTTTTAATGAATTAATTAATCATATTTAAGCATAAATGTGCATGGATATCTCAATTTCTGGAAACTCTTGCCATTTTCTTAAACAATTTGTTGGGGGTGGGAATATTTACAATAGCCTATGTGTACTGCAATCAAATGTGACCTTCGAGAATGTTTAGAAAGTTTTTTAGAAGAAACGATTGGTGTTGATGACCCTGGGGTGGGTGCGCCCCTCCCACGCGAAGCGCGAAGCCTCGCCAAAATCACGTGTCCAATGATACATTTTCTCTTGCACAGTGGCTTAATTTTCTTTTTGACATTGGGAGGGATGGGGTTGATGAAAATTTATCGAACTGGGTTTGCGGGGCTGAAGATGCATAGCTCAGGCAGCAGCGCTAACATTATTGCCATTTAGAAACTAAACCTCTTTGATTGTCAATTGTAATTAGACACAATGTTAGTGAAGTGCAAAGAAAATTACCATTTTTATGTTAAACTATGGGTAACAATATAGATTATTTTTGTGCAAAAAACAGCATGAACTGGCATCAACATGGGGGGGGGGGGGGGTGATCGTATTGACCATGACCATCCCCCCTCATCACAAATCATTCGGGGATATACACCCCCATCCCCCATGATTTATGCCTATGCTTGCAAAGTTAGTTAGTTTGTACCGGCAAGTTTTAATGCGGTTTTGTCCCCGTTAACGAGGGTGGCGGGATATCACCTCTCACTCAGCAATCCTGCTTGTGTGAGGATTTTTGGAGCAAAAGAAATTGACGCCGGATGCCCTGCCTGACGTCAATCCACACAGTTTGTGGCGGTGGGCCTAGGCCTTTCAGCATTGTCTGGATGGCCGCCATTAGGCTCTCCAGAGCCGATGCCCTCGTAGGTAGATCTTCTTTTTCATTCTAGTACCCCAGAGGATAATCCAGCTAACCCTCATCAATCAGAAACTGCCACTGGAGATGATTTGGATGACGGTTTGATTCTTGGAGATTTTGGCCCGAAATCATGGTCTCCAGGGAGGAGCATATATTTTTCAACTCGTCTCATAGGGGGCGCTACACGGTCGTGGGTTCGAATCGCCCTCCAGGAACAAAATTGATAGTTAATGAATATTCTTTGTATTTTAGAGTTAGAATAGGTAATCATAACAACATCAGAGTTGTGGATCTGACGTAGAAAAATATTGAATATTTTTGATTTGTTATAAAATAAAGATAAAGGATCATAACTGCTCCTGGAGCATGACTTCGGGCCAGAATCTTCCGAC
>JAMKCH010074631.1:0-52860 GCA_023653785.1 Ophioderma brevispina
ATAAAGGAACCAACTGGTAAGGTCAAGTTGTTCTATTCAAAATTTGCATTAGAAAATGGGTGTTTTGGAAAGTGAAACATTGGAGGGTTTCGCGCTTCGCGCGGGCGGGGGGACACCCCACCCGTACCCACCCCCGACCGCAGCGGAATATGCAGGAAATATCCGCGAACAATGACATGTTAAATTTTTTTCAAGCCAATCCAACCTATCAGCTATAATTTTCTTTTTCATACGTCTTTCATCACCGGGTGTAGCATTATAGGTGAAACACTCAAAATTTCAAATAGGCTATTAATTTGCAATGATTTATATAGGCTAAATAGTTGCATGATTCCAATGTGTTTCGAAAAGCTGACCATTTTTTTACAAACACAAACGATTAAAAAAATTATCGGGCTCGCTGCGCTCGCCGTGAACACCAGATTTTGTTTCCGGAGGGGGGGGGGGGGGGGGGTGGTAGCGAGATACATTTACAATAAACTCAATACCATATCATGTCCCCCCCCCCCACGATTTGAGTAGCGATTGAAGCACTGTTATGCTCATGTGCTTGGAGAATGATTGTTGTTGATGAAGGATTCTGGTGGATTGGTGAGAGGATGATAACCCATAGGGGAATGCCTCCCCCCCAGGTACAATATGACGTTTTTTTAAAACTTTTAAAAAGTATCCTTACGTTTTCTGATGTTTTTATAATAGTTTTAAAATACGTAATGTTGTGGAGGTTATTTGACGTTTTAAAAACGTAATTCGAAAACGTTTTAAAAACGTTTAAGAACGTAAAAGAACGTGTTTAAAACCTTTCCAAAAGAGGTGAAAGGTGAAGACATAAATAAAACCTGCAGAAAACGTACTGCACGTTTAAATGAACCAATGAACGTTTTAAGGACGTCTTACAAACATACTGCAAACGTGTTTAAAACGTGAAGAACGTGATTTAAAAACGTTTCTAAAACGTTATAAGAACGCCCAAAACATAAAATGCAAATTAATAATTAAAGAAAAACGAATCTGGTACTTATATCGGACGGGTATATTTCAAGGAAATCTACATCAAAGCATATTACAACAAGTTCATATTGACAGGACACAACAATTTGAATCACTTACCTGTATTGGGGGAATTGAACCTGGGGCCCTTCGCGTGGAAGACCAAACACACTTAACCACTACACAGCTAGACGACTCCTCACAATATGAAGGGTAATTTCTATTTATATAGGCTGGACGTGTAGCAGAAAGAGCGGTGTATCTTTGTCAAAGTTGAGTGACCTATAAGTAACCCATTTCCATACCACTGAAATTTAGACACCATCTGGATGACGGATTAAAGCACGTTGATAAATCATGGCAGTGGCTTAAAATTAAACATAATGTTGGGGGTTGTAGGGTTTTAGTATTTTGCAAACGTTATTAGGAAATTTTATTACGTTTTGGTGGAGTCATCCAGAATATAAATATAATTATGTACCCCTAAACCTATAATGTGACATGGGACGTTTTAAAAACGTTTTTAGAAAGGTCTTATAAGCGAAGATGTAGACGAACCCGAACCTACCCACCAAAACGTGTTAAAAACGGTTTACAAGGTTTATAAGACGAAGCGGAATTAGACGAATCTAGAACATAACCAACAAACGTTTTAAAAAAAGTATGTACCAGGGCTTATAGGACGAGATGTAATAGACGAATGAAACTTGCCAAATGTTTTTGTAAACACGTTTTTTTTACAAGGTCTTATAAGACGAAGACCGGAATAGATTGAATCCAGAACCTGCAAAACGTTTTATAAACGTGTTTACAAGGTCTTATTAGACGACGAAGACGAAATGGACGAATCCGAACCTAGCCAAAACGTTTAAAACGAATTTGTCAAGTCTTATAGACGAAGATGTAATAGACGAATGAGAACCATGCCAAAACGTTTTAAAAACGTCTTACTGCTATTATAAGACGAAGACGTAATAGACGAATCTAGAAACCTACCAAAACGTTTTAAAAACAGTTTGGACTTTGCGGGTACTTAACCCTACAGATAGCCAGCCAAGTATCATAATTGTGTTCAGAAAAAATTTATTGGGCATTTTTGTTACAAGCTGGCAACCTTGCAGATAAACTGCTCTATGGTATAGTTTCTCCTAAGAGTTGTTGCCAAAAATACAAATTTATTTTTTTTTTTGGCCCTTTTTGGGCCAAAAAGAGGATTTTGGCCAAAAAATATGATGTTTGAGATTTTGATGTATTTTGATATCTTCAAAACAAGGCTTATCAGACAAAATTACCACTTTTAAGTATTGGGGACTATAGTTACGTCTTAGATAACAATTAAGGATAATTAAAATAAAGAAAAAATAAAAGCCATTCAGAGCATTTAGGTTCCTTTTTCTCTCAAATATTGGTTTCTTGAACTTTATGATGCACATAACATGTTTAAAGTAAGCACCAAAAAAAGCATCAAAAAACCATAACACAGTCTGTTTGACCGAAAGTGTGAATGTTTTTACTTTAAAGTAGAAATTACAGTAGTGTTAAACTTAAAGGGGGCAATAAAGAGATATGTTACAATGATTGCTGTATCACAAAGGCTGAACATTCACATACGTGATTATGGCCCCGGACGAAAATTGGATTTTCATGATTGCACGGTATTTGTTAACTAGGAGACATGTAGTTTTAGATGAAAATCAGTTTAGCACGATGGGCTATATTTTAGTCATAATAACCAAAGTTAATGTAGAAAAAACAAGAAATAAAAAGCTTTCCAGAGCATTTAAGGTCATTGCTCAACCTAAAGTATATTGAACCAATTGATTTACAAAATGTTTAAGTAAGCACAAAAATCATCAAAAAACATGTTAAAACTGTTGTGACTGACCAAAATATAATGAGTCACTTTTTAATAGTAATAAAGCCCTACATAGTTTTTCCCATGGACGGAAACCATATTGGAACCTCAACAGCATTTATTTTGATTTTGCTAAATCCATTGCATTCACTGATCGTTTCGAAAATTATTCTATCCGAATTTTGATAAAAGGGTCGTACAAAAGACAATATTCCAAGACTTTGTCTTTGGGTTCCTAATTTCAGATGATCTTGGAGGACACCAAGAAGTTACCAACTGGAAAGTTCGACGACCCTGACGCGCAGCATCGGGGGCGATGACTAGAGAAACACTGTCTGGGATCATTTTGGTAATGTCTTTCCACCGGGTTGACTCCCCGGGCGGGAGAGAGAAAACACCGTGAGCCCCCAGTCCTGGCGGCGCAGCGGCAAGGACAGGGGGGGGCGTACGGCTGGCAGGTAAAGTATACGGAGATTATGGTGATATGAATCTCCCAGGGGCGGAGAGGGGAATTCACCTACATCTCCTAGTATGTTCCCATTCAAGTCTGACTTATGCCACAGATCGCAACTGGTAGAGTCAACCCGGAAACCAGAGTGCTCGGGCCATAAGGCAAGCGGAACTATGGTTGATATTGTCTCGCAGGGAGAAGGTTGAACAAACCAATAATATAATAGTTGCACTCAATGGGTGTAAAGTGCTACTGGGAGCAGTGGCGACTGGAAGATGTGTAGGTTTGCTGTGATGACGCGGAAAGCTGATGATGATCCTAGCTGCCGTCTAACCGCTGCGTACTAGGACTTCTCGGAGATAAACTTGTTGGAATGTAGAAGGACAAGCTCATCCCATCACATAGGCGTCCATGACATAATGTATAGAAGCTCCCCGGTAGGAGGGCCAAGCAGCATGAGATTCTTACGTCGTTGAGCTCCATGTGAATCCACCGGGCAGACGAACCCTACGTACTAGCTAGACTCTCCTTAGACTGCACGATCACTATGGCTAATGTCGTATGGAGGTCGGGCGGCGAAACGGCTTTACTGAGTTGTGAGGAAAAGTGTCGTGAGCCCCTATAGGGCTGAGTTTGATGAGGTATAAAACTTCAAGGCTCTAATGGACACCAGGTCTTCATCGCGGGAACCTGAGTCGTCGGAGGGAGATCTGGGAGGATGATCGGCTGTGGAAGCTGAAGCTGGAGAGAGATGGATTCTGGCCAGGAAACTGATTGGGGGAAGAAGGCGAGCGGCGTTCCCTGTGAGGTGAGGTGATTCTCTGAGAGCCGGCGTTGCCCTGTGAAGGTGAGGTGATTCTCTGCTATAGGACAGAGCCTGGATATCCGGATACTTCTGCCTGATGCTGCGGCGACAAGGACGAGAGTCTTCTTGGTGGTCCGCTAAGGACGCCTGATGAAGAGGCTCATAAGGACGACTGTTGAGATGCTGGAGGCCTGTTGGCAGGTCCCATGCGGGTACCAGAGAGCGTTCGGGCGTGGCCGTCAATGTAGCATTCCCTTGATAAGGTCATGAAGCGCTGGCGAGTAGACACGGTGATGCCTTCCGCCAAACCCCAGGATGCATGGTCCTACTGCCGTGCGGCAAAATCATGGAACAGTGCGTGGGTTGGCCCATTTCGAACACCTGCATCAGGAAGTCCGCCAACCTCCTTTAGAGTTGCTAGCAGAGGGTCCACTTGGTGATCCCTGCCCAGTGCCTGGGTTACTTGACCAGTCTTGGAATTATAAGTCCTTCCTGGTTGTGGAATCATTGCCTCTCCCGCCAGACGGGAGATTGGAGGGAAGTGAAAGGCTGCTGCTCTGTAGGGACTGGATGAAATTGGCCAGCAGTCAGGTTTGATCGCCTTCAGAGATCCCATGCGGAAGGAGGGGAACCCCCGGAGTCTGATCAGGTCCTTCCTCATTGGAAGAGTCAACGGGGTGGCGTACAGCAGCGACAGGGTTTTGGAAACCAACGGTTGGCCGAGGCCAATTCGGGCAACACACAATCATGCGGCAGTTGCTTGTCCTGGTGAAACTTGAAGGAAGAACTCGAGAACTAGGGCGATCGGAGGTAAGGCGTATACTGTGACTTCGTCCCACTCCATTGTCATAGCGTCCTGGTGATGGGCCGCTGGGTCCCTGGCCTATGAGCAGTATGTCGGGAGCGGCGTTGAGGTGGTTGCGAAAACAGGTCCACGCGGGGGGTTCAGCCGTTGAAAACTATTTGCATTTGGGGTTGAGTACCACTCCACGACGACCCGGGACTCTCGATGGCCCCGACTTCCCGGATGTCTTCCTCAATGAGTGCATCTGCCAAGGTGTTGTCTTCCACGGGGAAGGTGAAGGGCTGTCAGGGTGATCCGTTGACGGAGACACCACTCCAGGACTTTGACGGTCTGTAGGCAAAGGGTGCGACCCCTGCTTTATGTGGGAGACGACCGACTGTTGTCGCACTGGACTAGAACGTGAATTCCCGTGACTAGATGGAGAGTCTGTCTCAGCGGCAGATGAACTGCCCCACTGCTCCAACGTGGTGATGTGGTGCTTGGCCAGCTTCCTTGTCTAAGTCCCTGAGAGGCGAATGGCTCCTACGTGGGCTCCCACCCGACTCTTTGACGCGTCGTCGTGAGAATGAAAGATGAGGATAGTTTTACAGTAACAATAGTTTAACAATTGCATAAATTAATGGATAAATTACCAGATTAATTGTCATATATTTGCCTATAGTGTGTGAACACAGGAAGGAGATCATGTAAAGCATGATACAAACAAATAATGGTTTCAATTTGTAGTGAAAATCAGTACATTATTCTTTTGGCCAAGCTTTTACACCAAGTTAAGTTAATACTTTACTTGAAACTTTGATTAATTTAACTAATCTGGATCTTACTAGCGGTTAAGATGCTATTTGATCTTATATAAAAAAGTAAAAGAGTAATAATATTAATTATGTAATACATCTTAAGGTCTTGATGTTCCCTGTCATTAAGTCAGCTGATTTTATTCAAATAACAAAGTTGGAGGCAGAAATGTCGTAAAGAAAAAAAAAACATATACTTTAAATTTTCTTTGTTTTTGCACATGATTGTTAAATATGACCCAAGTGTGTCGTTCAAAATGTTTCAAAACTATTTAAAGCTATATTGAAGTTTTATCAAGTACATTTACAGGGAAATAGCAATCAAAAAATGTCCAGTCCAAAATCACAATGTTTGATTCTTCCTGTTGACTAAAAAATTATTTTAACATTACCCTAGACTTGCCCCCTTAAAGGTAACACAGCTTTGCTTATTCTAATTTATTAAAAAGTGAGAGAATTGTATTTTAGGTCAGTCAAAAAACGGTTTTAACATTGTGTAATGATTTTTGTGCTTACTTAACAATGTTTATGAATCATAGTTTCAAATAGACATATGTTGAGAAAGACCTTAAATGCTTCGGAATGTTTTTATTTTCTTTGTTGTTTACGACATTAATTTGTGAATTAGATATAATATAGCCCATTTAACAAATACAGGAAAGAAATCAGAAAAAAAAAATCCAATTTCGGACCAAAAGTCACATGTGAATGTTATCCGATGTATAGCAATCATGTAATATATCATAGATTGCCCCTTTTAAAGTTCACAAGACTGTAATTTCACTTAAGTAAACGAAATCACACTTTAGGTCAAACAGAACTGTGTAATGGTTTAGGCTTTTGTGCTTACTTTTTAACATTTATATGATCTAGTTGAATATAAACAATACTTTTGAGAAAACTGACATTAAATGCGTGTGGAATGATTTTATTTTCTTGTTTTTTACTACATTAATAGTTAATTATGACTAAAACATGGCCCATATTAGTTAAAACTGACTTTCATCTAACACTACATGTTTTAGTTACCAAATACAGTGAGAAATCAGAAAATCAAGTTTCGGACCAAAATCACTCTGTGAGTTTCATCCGATGTATAGAATCATTGTAACATATCCTAGATTGCCCCTTTAAAGTTAACACTACTGTAATTTCTACTCAAAGTAAAAAGCATTCACACTTTAGGCAAAAACAGAACTGTGTTAATGTGTTTGACTTTTGTGCTTATTAAACTTGTGCATTCATAAGTTCAAATAAACAATATTTTGAGGAGGGAGATGACCTTAAACTGCTCTGGAAGGCTTTTATTTTCTTTATTTTAATTCTCTTTAATTTGTTATTTAAGGACGTAAAGATAGTTCCAAATTACTTAACAAGTGGTAATTTCTGATAAAGCTTTTTGAAGATATCAAATACATCAAAATCTCAAAAATCATATTTTTGGCCAAAAATCATCTTTTTTGGCCAAAAAGGCCAAAAAACTAAATTTGTATTTTTTGGCAACACTCTTATGAGAACTAACCATTGAACAGTTGAATCTGAACATGGTTGCCCAGCTTGTAACAAAAAATGCCCACCTAATTTTTGTTCTGAACAATTTATGATACTTGGCTGGCTTTCCCATGTATATGTTGGATGTTTTCATCAATACATCATCAGGATAATATTTGCTTAGTGTATCGCCAGCTTTCATTCACCACCCTTTGGTACGGTTAAAGTCACAATACTTTTCGTCTGTACAGAGTGTAATTTATTTGATCGGTCCGATCCGGCCTATACACGTATTTTTCGAGAAAAAAAAATGAATAAAATCTAATAAAATAACAAAAAACCCAAAAACCAAATAAAATTTTATTAAATTATAGGATGAGGAAGCGGAAGGAAAATCATACTCCCCGTGTGGGGGTCTAACAGGGATCGCTGGTCTTGTTTCGAGCTCTCATCCAACTGCGCCACGCGGGATTTTTGTTTGTTAGTTTTGAAAATACCTCCAGATTTGTTAGTTTATTAAAAACAATAAAATTGTTTTTAAACTTTTGCGTTGCAAATAATGATTCGATTGTAAATCTACACAATTACTCCAAATCAGCAAAATGTTGTGTTCAATCTGAAGAGAGAAGATTGTTTGGGTGACTTTCCTTCCTTCCGAACATCCGAATGCTTCCGAAAGACGGCTTCCGAAGACAATAAAGACCGCGATAAAATCAATGGTGATCTAACATGTGATGCTCTAACATCATTTGTCCTCCCCTGATTTTGTCCTCCCCCCCCCTCCGATGCTCATCGTGACGTCACGGGACATTTAAATAAAATCATAAAATTCATTTTTTTTGGACTTAGAGTATGCTGGTTCGTATGTTTTTCAGCGTTTCCAACCCTGTTTGAACCATTCTAAGGCGTTCCGCGTTCCATGCGATACAATGTTAAAATGTTGGCTACATCATAGATATCTGGGGCGTTTTATTTAGGTCATTACCTGGTATTTCACTACGAAAACTATTGAGAGAGTTCCGCCAAAGCCCCCAGTAGTCGTGTGCTACGCCACCTACGGTAGTTCCGGAAACATGCGTCAAGCGATGCCAATAATCTCTGATGTGTTTTGTATGGTTTTCGCCTAAATTTAACATCTTGCAAACATGCTCAAATATAATAGTACAGCATGTGTCAGTAGTTAGGTATAGCGATCACACAGTCATGACACGGTATGCTCTCCCTGTAGTACACGATATGTGGTATATCACTGTGCTGCCGTCTGTGGTGCTTTACGCCGCATAAACGGACGGTATTTTGGGTCGTAAATCCGCCGACCTTTGTGCTCAATTCCATTCTCCGAATCGAGGTCGGTTCATCAAATTTTAATTTTGTTTTTCCGAAAAAGACGGCCAATTTCGGCTATGAAATATACGCTCGTCCACACTGAACGATACAGGCGAAATCCAATATGGCCGTTCAATTAGTTGAATCTTGCTCGTTTACCTCACGAATCCGTTCATTCGACGCGGTACCAGCTCACAGATGGGCTTTTTATGACTTATTTGGTCAAGAGCATCCATATATAGATGCCAAAAAAAAAATGTAGCGATCCTGTCTTATGATGGGTCCACGTACATATATATAGGGAAGAAAAAAATACTTTTCCATCAGATGGTCGTGGACTCTTAAAGGCAGGATCGCCAAAAATGTTTACCAGTCCAGACCGAACCCGTTCATTGGGATTCGTTTGTAACGAATCAAAAAAACCCGCACTGCACATTGCGTACTGTTGACATACCTCACGAGCTATGGGCGGTTCATGACACAGTATTGGGCGTCAAATGGCGAATCATCTACTCCTTCAGTTATTTCCGAGCACAGGTGGAAAGAACCATAATACTGGCTTTTTAACAAGAACAGCGCCTTGAAGATATCTGCATTTTCTCCCCACGAAGAATACACTATGAAGAAGTCAACACAAAAGGAACAAATATAGCGTTTACTTATGAAAGTATCTACAAGGCTTGGAATTATTTGGTTCTGAAATTATGGCACCAGTGCTATTTTTTCAGAAATTCGGCTGCTATATCAACTACGTATAGTGTTGAAATTAGTTCATTATACTATCGACGGTCATTTTTCATTTGGGCCGTTACACATCTGCTATGTTTGAACTGTATTGACCCAACCCTTTAAAAATCACCAACATAAGCAGATCATGCACTCGGGATAACACTGTAACATGCTAGACGAGAAAACATTGGCGATTTGACCCCAAGTAGCCTACAAATCTACAATCATCGCAAAAAGACTTGGAACACTTTAGAGACTCTAGTGAAAAACGTTTCCCCACTCCCCCATGCAATGCAAACTCTCTGCATGTTTCAAAGGTGTTACAACATTGAACGATGGGAAGAGGGGAAGGGAAAAGTAATGCTTAAGGTACCATCTTCTCATAAAATTCATCACTACACTATTAACTTGCCAGATAAAACGTGTGCGCGGTGTTCCAAGACACTTTATTCTGAGGATGGTGGTATAAATCTGCTTTTTGCAGCTACACCGATGGTATACATTTAGATCCACGAATTTGTCCCCCCCCCCCCCCGCCCCCTTCCCCGTTGCTGGTTTACATGGAGTCTGGTAAAAGTTTGATTGGTGAGAGGCGTGAAGTTTGGTTTGGTTTGGTTAGACCTACCGTGTTAGTGAAATAGCACGGAGGTAATATGAATGGTTGTTCTGTTTTTGTCATTTTTATACTGTAAAATACTTGTGAAATTTCATAATGAATAAAAGGAAGCTCGATGACTTGGTGGGGTGTAAGGGGGTGGCTCATGTAACATGGTACACACGGAATACCTGTCAATAGACCGTCTGCTTTCACTATGAGTTACAATATGATCATCCACCACAGACACAGTTCAGTGGGTTGTAATTGTATGCATTGACATGAACTGATCTTGTGTGATCTGGGTACACATATCATACCCAAAAAACAGGGGTGTATTTTCTAAATACACTGGTGAATGGAAGGTACTGAACTGTGCCCGAAGGGAACTGAGAATTTACCTGCTCAGAGTGTTTGGCTCACTCTCACCCAAAGACATTTGCCATATTGTTATCACCGAAAGACTAATCTTTTTGTTCACACCAATAGACCCCCATAATATGGAAAGAAATATTATTTTTAATCTCTGCAAATTTTGAAAGGAAAATTACCGAGAGACCTGCAATTTAACTATTTATCAACGAAATCTTCCCTTTTATTCTTTACCAAGAAGGACGCCTCATGTCATCGATAGGTCGCCATGTTGAAAGTACGGTAGACGCTTGAACATCACGTTCTTTTCTGAGTTACCATCTCCCTTCCCCTACGGTACACTCAGTGTGTGAAATAAGTGAAGTATTGATAACTTACTTTTAAGAGCATATATCTTAAAAGACTGGGTATCACGCATGTACGTCATGATATCGATGTAGCAGGTTTGAGATATATATCCCAAAGGAGTGACGACAGAGCCATTAGTTGTCTTCATGACGTCCCTCTCTTTGTTTTCTCTAGCCTTCATGAGTAACCAATCTCGGATGTCACCGGCTGGATTTGAATCCAGACCATGCGGAAGACCTCCGAGATGATCCAAACTGGTAAAGGCATTACTTGCGTCACTGCTGATGTTATGACCCTTGTAAGAGAGCTGTTCAAATACATCTTGTAAGACCTCTTCGGTTAGATGACCAACAAGACGAAAGTTAAACCCCTCGGCGGGATTGTGGCCTTGAGCATAAACAGTGAGAGTTAAAGCGTCAAGTGTGAAAATCACTCGAAGTAAGATATGAAGGGATACCGCCATGACACTGCTGGCTTATTCACCAATAGTTCTAGAAGTTTAATAACAAAAATAACAGCATCAAATTTAATGGATAAAATCACTATTTATATTTAGTTGATGTATGTAATCTTTCTCGTAAATACAGATAAGGTCATTGTTTGAATTGAATCAGGTAATTCGTGAAAATAGTTATTGCCAACAAAATTATCCGTCTTCCCATTTTGTGCAATGGTAGCGGTGTATCTTTTAATGCTTTGTTAAACCACTATTAGAAATAAAATCCATTTTTTTTTTTTTTTTTTTTTTTTTTTTTTTTTTTTTTTTTTTTTCCCCCCCCCAGCGATCCTCAAAAAGAGAAGAAAGAAAAAGGGAAGAGAGAGAAGGAAAAGAGAAAGAGAAAAGAAAGAGGGAAAGAGAAGAGAAAAGAAAGAGAGAAAGGGGAAGTAAGAATGAAACAAAAGGAGAACGACATCAGAACGCATGAGATTGAACTCCAGACTTACATAAATCCAAATATCACAAATATTTGGCTTCCCCTCAAGCCAATTAGTTTTGGTTCCAAGCATAACCAGAGGTAATCATGAATTGTTAATGTGCGAACAGTACTTGTGATCAAAATGTGTAAAATAAATTTGAGAAAACACGAAGGGAGCCATGGGCCATTCCCTCCCCAAGTTTGTCTACCAGTAAGAGGGGAATTTTCAGTGGGGGACTGAAAGTGGTCACGAAAAAAATTGGTAGGGTCGAGTTCCCTCCCCACCAGCAACCATAATTAGGGTCTACTGGCTGTCATTTGAATTATGACTATACTAACCTCAAAATAACCTTGTCTTAATAGCTAAAATCCAAGAGCTTCGGGGGTCCGCCCCTGGACTCCGGCAGGGGCTCTGCTCATGCACCGCAAGCCTTAAAGACATTGGCGCTAGCCTATAATGTGGTATAGTCGCCCTGTCGTCGGTAAAGCCTTATAAAATGCCCGTATTCAGTTAGCAAAGTTAAGAAACCATTCCCTTTTCTTTGAATTGGTTTACCATTTACCACCCTCAAAAAGTTGTGATCTTGAACGGTTCTGATAGCTGAAATCCAAGAGCTTCCGGGGGTCTGCTTTCGCCCCCTGGACCCCCATAAAGGCTCTGCTCCTGCACCACACCCATTAAAGACATTGTCACTCGCTATGCAATTCTCTTTGGCAGTACAAGCTTATACATGTACTGCCCGTCTCAGTGTGCAAGTTAGAAACCATTCTTTACTTGCTGGTCTTTACTTTGAATTGGTTAATATTTACCCCCCCCTCAAACATGGTCCTTTTAAAAAGGTTCTGAATATCTTAAATCCAAGAGCTTCCGGGGGCTCCGCCCCCTGGACTCCGGCAGGGCCTCTGCTCATGCACCGCATCCGTTAAAGAAATTGGCGCAAGCTATAATGTGTATAGCTCCCCTTCGGCGGTACAATTATAATGCACGTATTCAGTAGCAAAGGTAGAAACAGTCTTTCTTTGAATTGGTTACATTTACCCCTCAAAAAGTGGTGATCTTGAAGGTTCTTTGAATCGCTGAAATCCAAAGAGCTCCGGGGCTTCGCCCCCTGGACCCCCAGAAGGGGCTCTGCTCCTGCACCACAACCATTAAAGCATTTTGGCACTCGTATGGCAATTATCTTGGCAGTTATAAGTATACATGTATACTGCACGTCTCGTGTGCCAAAGGTTAGAAACTCTATCTTACTCGGGTCTGTACTTTGAATTGGTTAAATTTACCCTCAACAGTGGTGCATTTTAACGGTCGAATAGCTTCAAACTCGAGAGTTTCCGGGGTCTCCGCCCTGAACCCCGGCAGGGGCTTTCCCTCATTCACCCCGCAGGGGCCAGGGCAGTCGCTAGACATATTGTCAGGGGGGGTGTAAAGTGACGAAATGATTTGCTGCAGTAAGAATCCTTGGAAGCGTAGTGAGCGAATTAAAAACACTTAGGGACCGTTAAGTAGATTATTAAAGACCATATTTTCTCATCGTTTGAACTGCAGACCGCAAATGCCTTGACACAAACCGGGAGGAAACCGGAAGGAAAGCCCTGAACGGGTGGGGTAAGGGTGGGGTACAGGGGCCCGCTTTTAGGGGCCCCCTGGCGGGGTGCAGGGGCAGAGCCCCTGGCGGGTTTCCAGGGGGAGGAGCCGGAAGCTCTGCATTTAAGCTAGTCAGAACCTTCAAAATGACCACGGTTTGAGGGGTAATAGGAACCAATCAAAGTAGAAAGACCCGAGTAAAGACCATTGAAGGGATGGTTTCTAATTTTGCTTACTGAGACGGGTAGTATACAGTAAAGCTTGTAATGCAGAAAGAGAAGGCATATAGACGAGCGGAAAGTTTTTTAAGGGGTGTGTGGTGAGGAGCAGAGCCCTTACTGGGGGGCCAGGGGCGAGTAGCCCCGGAGGAGAGCTCTTGGATTTCAGCTATTCGTAACCTTCAAGAGTACAATTTTGAGGGGTAAATGGTAACCAATTCAAAAGAAAAGACTGGGTTCTAAGTTTGGCTCATGATACGGGCAGTATGTATACGCTGTGTACCGCCGAAGGGGAACTATGTACATTATAGCAGCGCCAATGGCTTAACGGATGTGGGCATAGA
This sequence comes from Ophioderma brevispina, assembly GCA_023653785.1. NCBI lineage: Eukaryota > Metazoa > Echinodermata > Ophiuroidea > Amphilepidida > Ophiodermatidae > Ophioderma > Ophioderma brevispina. Next base: position 13,626 of record JAMKCH010074631.1, read on the forward strand.
GAGCCCAGCCCTGCCGGAGTCCAGGGGGCGGAACCCCGGAAAGCCTTGAGCTTTTAGGCTATTAAGAAGGTAGTTTTGAAGGGTTAGATAGTAATTAATTCAATGACAAAGCCGTTAGCTCTATAAGTTATGGTGTGGGGGCTAGAGAATCGACCCTACCAATTTTTTTCTTGACCACTTCACTCCCGACTGATGAAAATTCCCCTTATACTGGGAGACCAAACTTGGGGAAGGCCACCCAGGGCTCCCCTCGTTGGTTTTCTCAAATTTATTTTACACATTTTGACACAATTAGTTGCATTTACAATTCATGATTACCGTTGGTTGCGTGAGAACAAAAACTGAATTGGCATGAGGAGAAGCCAAAATTTGTGATATTGGATTTCTGTAGTCTGCATGGAGTTCATTCAATCTCAGAGTTCTGATGTCGTTCTTGTTGTTTATTCTAATTCCCTTTCTCTTCGTTTCTTGTCCTTTCTCTTTCCCTCTTTCTTTTTCTTTCTCTTTCTCGTTTACGTCTCTCTCTCTCCCTTTTTCTTTCTTCTCTCTTGAGGATCGCTGGGGGGGGTTCCACCACCCCCAACCCCCCCCCATGGCGGAAGGCGGCCTGCCAGGGGCCGTAAAGCGGGCCCTGTACCACAACCCGTTCAGGGCTTTCGGTTTGCGTCCTGGTTGTGTCAAGGCACTGTGCGGTGTGCCGTTCAAACGATCAAGAAAAAATGGTCTGTAAGGCATCTACTTAGGACAAATTTCAACGGCCCTAAGGGGCCCCGAACCAGGCGCCGTTAGTTGTATTGTGTTGATCTCGCTCACTACGCTGTCAAGGACTCTACGCAGCAAAAACATTTCTTCACTTTACACCCCACTGACAAAATGTATAGCGACGGGCTTACTCCTCTTGTCCTGAAAACCCCTAAGGGTCTGTGTAGCCAGAAGGTGGAAATAAATAAGCCATAGCTTTTGCGTATTTTTGCGGGTGTTTTTTTTTTTTTTTTCTATTGAACTAAAAATAAACGTTTCTGACGCCTGTCGAACAAACAATCAATGACACAGGAAGGAGATCCGAATAGAAGAAATTAAATGAAATGCATGGAAAGTAGGCATGACATTTCCTTTTACCTTTAAACGTTGTAATTGTGTGGAAATATTTTTTAAATTCATCGCAAGTTGAGAGCTCATTTCAATGAGAATAAATTTTTGAGATATACCAACCTAGGGAAACCGGATTTACAGTACCCAACCCGTTTGAAAATATATTTTATTTGTGGGCCATATTTGAATTGAAATGATCACAACGAACTTTTAGGTTAGCTGGAAGAACAGGAATGGCAGACAGGGTTTAACATATCAATTCCTATCCATTCACTATTAGTCAGTGGAAGTTTGTGCACACACGTGAAGGATTGAAATGTAGTACAGACTTTTAATATCGATAGTTTTTAGTTTATTAGGACCTAAGCCAATATTTTTGAAGGTGTGCAAAATTTGGTGCAGTGCATTTTTGAAAAATCCTATGGTTGCTTCCATGTCCAACAATTAAAAAATACCTTAATTATTTTTTAAAGAGACAATTTTTTTGCGGTACGATCACGGTGCCTGCTTTACTCACATGAAGTGTTAATATAATTTGGTCATGTACCTTGCCTCAAAAAATTCCAATAGGTGGCCTGTTCAAAAGTCCAAAATCGCTCGTAATCATTAAATTGATCTTAACTCCTCCAGTATACATATTATGAAATATGCAAATTAATGCCTAAACACATAAACATGTTCTACAGGTGTCCAAAATCTGTGTACATTAAACAAATCTGTAAGTGTTATTTTTACCACCTTCCGAACATTTTGAACACATCCGTACATGTCAAGTGTTCTCCACATTTTGCATTGTAAGGCTTGTAATCTAGTGTGTTACATGTTGTTTAGAATTTACATTAGTAGTCTAATGTATTTGGTCACTAGAAACCCTATTTGCATTTTCTCCGTTAATCGACATTATTTATATTCAAGATGGCAGCCAATTAGCCGTTTTAAGATACTTAAAAAAAACATATATTATATCTAATTATTGTAGTACAACATCACTAAGTATATTAAAACGGTGTAAATGACGGTATGGGATAAGTATTTCTGCAGTTGCACATCCATCTGCCATTTTTGATTTCGTTAATGCAAAAATTTAAGAGGAGCCAATAGGTTTGCCTTTTTAGCTTCTTTAAAACCTATAAACTCCGGATTCAACATCTGTATTGTATTTAGTTAAAGCATCCAAATGATTATTAAGTTTAAATTAAAGTATGAATCTATGTCTTTGAACATCACCAACTCGTATTTGGTATTTTGTTTTGACAACATGCTAAAATTCAAAATGGCGGCCAATATTTATGATATAGACAGATTTTTAGGTTTTTTAAAGATTTTGAAAGGCATTCATTTTGGCTGCCATCTTGATTGGTAATCATGTTAACACACTTCGAATGCCAGATATGAGTTCCTACTGGGTATAGATTCTAGAATTATGCCTCTATCACAAATACTTGATGAGTAATGGTCAATTGGATGATTTCGGGGCATATTGGATTTCGGGGTGGCCATATTGGATTTGGTGGTAATGTTGTGATCAAATCACATCAAAAACCTGTTCAGTAGATTCCTCGGGCTTTAAAACCTGGATATAGATAATAAATTATGGCCATTTGAATGAATTTGAGAGTGGCAGCGGCCATATTGGATTTCTAGAAAATGCACTGCACGAAATTTGGCACACCCTCCAGAAATTGTTTGCTTAGGTCCTCATCAACTAAAATCGATCGATAGAAAAAGTCTGTACTCCATTTCCACCCTGCACCCTCAATTCCTCCTGACTATATCAGTGATTTATCCAAGAGAGTCAAAATATTTTAAATTTGCAGGAATATAGCTTAAAAGTGAAGGATAAGTCTGTAGAATTATAATAAGTTGCTTTTCCAGCTGAAGAATTGACGGAAAAGGAAGAAAACGGTAGTGTTCACAGATACGAATCTCCATTCAATTACGTGTTGCAGTAAGTGACCGTTCGGACACTAATAACTAAAATACCCGATTTTGTCCTTATTGGGTTGCTTCTGGTCCTATCCTTTATAGGGTATGTTAGGATACCTATACTTGTTACAGGCATGCAAAAATCTGATTTTTTAATGATTTGTTTCGATTTTGTGATACAGCAAATCACTGATAGTGCCTTTGAAGCCACTATCAGCGATTTTTTTCACGATGTAAACAAATCGCGCCCCTATTTTCATCGAAGTCGATTTTTTTGCACTGTTGTATTAAAAATTGTTGTAGTAAAGACCCCTGTGAGTAGCTAAGGGTAACACTCCGTATTTGTCAAGATATTATGATTTTTATGCTTTTTTAAGGTCTAGAAACAGTCGTAAATGGCATCTTCAAGACCGCTTTAAAATGCTTTACCGTCTGCTTTTCAAAAAGAACAGTAATATAAGGGGTTTATATTACCTAAGAGTATAATAATTTAGAGACAAAATCGGCATTTTAAATTTGGGGAAAAAATGACTGATAGTGGCTTCAAAGCTCTTCAACACACACGCGCCGCGCGAAAAGCCGCGAAAATGTACATGTCCCTTTTCTTCAATCATTCTTTGAAACCGATCGGGGCTAGTTCCCCACCGCAACAGCATTAAATATTTTCTTTTCTTTAAATATGGTGAGCTAAAATATCGATTTTGTTATATATCGCACCGTATTTTTTTTTGCATCCATTTTAATCCAATATGTAGTGGAATCAACTTTTTGACTGAACGCTTTCCGGCTTTCTCTGCGATTTTATTGATGGAGGCGCAGTGGCGTACCAGAGGGGGGGGGGGGGGGGGGGGGGGAGGGGGGGGGGGGGGGGGGGGGCAGGGGGCGCGGCCCCCCCCCCTGTGGGAATCTTGCCCCCCCTCCTTTGCCCCCCTGAAAAATTAGTAAAATTAAAAAAAAAAAAAAAAAAAAAAAATAACAAATTTTATATATGCTTCGCCCCTGAAAATACATGTGCCCCCCCCCCCCTTTTTCCCCCCCCCCCTTACAAAAAAGCTGGTTACGCCCACTGGGGATGCACTATTTATATCCCCGGAAAAAGATTCGAGGTATTCAGTTCATTCTGATCATATTGATATGTAAATATTCTCAAAAACCACCGTCAAAAAGAAATACAACTAGAATTTCGCGCGGTTCTCCTCCTCTTGCTCGGCTTTTTTTTCGCTTTTCCGGAGGTGAATGGGTTTTGGTTTGATTCCGTCGAACCTTATTCGCGGCGTCTTTGGCGTTGAAGGTGGTGGCTTTTAAGTGCATGACAGTTTTAAATCAGAGCGATTGCGCCGTTGAGTTGCCCTCTAATTGGTTTTCAGGGTATGGATGTTGCGGCCCGCTTTACGAAACTTGGGGGCTTGGGACTTATTTTGTCCCAAAGTAGGGTCTTATAGAACTGAAATTTTGTGAATTTGCCGGATTGGGAGCTGTAAAAGTTGACCAAAATTGATACCTTATACCTTACAAAAATACGGTAAATATTTAAATATAACAAAACATACAATAATTATACTTTTACGGCAGTCCTATTTAGTTGGTAGAATGAATGCTGCGTACTGTAAAATTTGTACTTCAACCGGTGTCTCAGGACACAGTACACTATTAAAGATATTGTAAATTTTAAAACATTGTACTGGCATTCTACCAACAAAAATACGCTAAATATTACAGTATACTCTAAAAGATAATTTAATTAAAACTCGTGGGAATGTGTGTATTCGGTGCGTTATTAAAAAGCTTGGGACTATGTAGGGATAAAAGCACTGATGACCACACCAACTTAGCAAACCTACCTATAGTTTAGACCATCTTTTAAATAAAAATTATACATAAATGACGACAAAGCAAAGTACATTTTACTGTACTTCTATAGTTTACATTCTTAACCACTTAAATGGATAAGGTATGTTTACACACATTAGTGGATGGGGGGGGGGGGGGGCTCCTGGAGCTCTACATGGATTTCCCATTGGAATAATTCGGGAAAACTATGCACAGGCAATATATATTGCTCTAATACATTACTATTAGTGAAAGAAAAAAAAATAAAAATATTGATAGGTTTAGAAATTAGTGATCCACCCGAAAGAGTCAAAATATTTGAAATTCGCAGGAATAGCGTAAAAGTGAAAGATTAAGTAAGTATGTACAATTCTCATAAATTATCTTTTCCAACTGAAAAATTGACATCAGAAAATGAAGAAAAAGCAGGGTTCAAATATACGAATCTCCATTCAATTACGCGTTGTAGTAAGTATCCGTGCGAACAGTAATGACTAAAATATCCAATTTTGGCCTTTTCACGTTGCTTTCGGTTTTATCACTTGGAGGGTATGTTAGGACACCTGAACTTGTCACAGACATGGAAAATACCAGATTGTTGATGATTTTTTTTCGATTTTCTGATTTAGCAAATCACTGATAGTGCCTTAAGAATAGACCAAATTAAATATATATATAACAATAAATTGGGTGCTGGATACTTTTTAGAATTTTTGTGGTGCTATTTTCCGGACCATGTATTTCCCATTTCCTTTGTATATACATGGAAATGAATTATCAATCATTCAATCTTTATTTGTTCATCATAGAATACAGCAAATACAATATGATAATTATGTAAATAATGCAGTAGAGTGAAAAATTAATTGTTACAATATTAAGCAAAAATATTTTGCATACAAGTAAAGATGATTATATTTACATTATGAATAAACCTGGATCAAATTACATACTTTTATTTTCATTATTATTTCAGGTTAAAAAAACAGCCAAATCGTTGAAATGTTAGTAGGTACTCATAAACAGTACCTCCGTCTGATTTTGCATTCTCCATTGGTTTACGTGTGTGTGTTGCCAGACCGGCTATCAGACTCGCCTGACATAGCCGGAAATGTTGACAAGTTTTATATGTTTCTTTTTAATATCATACTGTGAAAGTTACACCTTATATAAATGAACATTTGACGAATATTGTAAGAAGTTTTGGGCACAGGCTAGGGGAAATCAAGCACTGTTTATAGTTATACGTGATACTGTGCTTTACTATTGCACACATAAATTCGCCCCTTTTCACTCCCACGGTTGAGTGCACACAGCACACAAACAATACGGACTGCTGAGTCATGTTGAATTAACTGGCTTTTGTCAGCGTAAAAAATCCTATGAATACTAATAATAATAACAGGTATTTATTTAGCGCTATTTCAATAGATCAAAGCGCTGGACATACAAAATTACATAATAAAAGAGACCAGCTCATCTAATTTCATGTATAAAAAGTAGAATTTACAAATTACAAGTTAAAAATCAAACCTAATAGGCTAAACCTTAGAAAGAATTAAATTAATCCTTCACGCCCACAAACGCACACACCAACCCAACCCACAACACACACACCCAGGCCTCGCATAAGCCTATACAGACTGTCCCAATAAAAAACTATACAATCAAACTAAAAAATTATTAAAAAAAATATAAACTGTGCATTTTTGCCAGATATTTTGACTTTATTTGTTAGACAAGATCCTAAGCTAAATCCTCGCTTTTATTCCATCCAATTTGATGAACTCTAAGCGGAGATATTATCAGTTGAACACAAAGGATAAAATACCACTTGGGCCAGTTTCACCTGAAGGTTCAAGAAACTAAAGGTATAAGGCGGTAGCTTCATTGTGGGATTAAAACCTTTTCAAACAAAAGAATATTGTACATGTGAATGTATTATCATGCATTGAACTAATCAATATATTATTTTTCAGTGAAAGCACCAGAAATTATTATGTTGTGGGTGAAATGAGGGAATCACTCTCAGGGGGACAATAATCATGAAATTCATGGAAGTTTGGGGATTTGACTGCTGAAAATAATGTAACAGTCTCCAAGTCTGTTGAGGGACAAATGTGTGGACAATATGCTCTAATGTGCATGGACAATTTACCCTTCCCCTATTCCCCACTGCCTCCAAGATGCCCGGAAGTAATATGATGAAGAAAGCAGTGTTCAACAAAGAGCAATAAAGGAAAGGATGGTTGTGTTCAAAGGTCTCAGTTTACTTTCAACAAGGGTGTTTTTATGGTTCTACCTTCTGCTGAAACCTGGAGTAAAGTTGAGACAACAAGACTGTTTGGAATTGAATTTCCCAATGCTACATGTATTTATTAGCAATTGCGACATTATAAAGTTATAAATTATGTTATATCACAAGAAGCAGCACTTTATACCTATTTTTTATTTTAATTTTCAATAAAGAATATCTTGAAGTTGATTTTCAATGGCAACTTTGTTGATATCAGGATAGCTGAAACTGGCCCAACAGGTTTTTCCACTGTCTCAGATAATTCGCCATAACTCCTGAACCAGACCCCCAAATTACACCAACTAAAAATCTCATGAGAGCTGGATCACTCCTAAAAAAGCTCCAGTTGAGACGAACTTAAATTTTTGGCCAAAAAATTAATCTTTGATTGTATAGTTTTTTGGGACAGTCTGTAAATATATAAATATAAAACACAACCGACTCCTAAATATACACGTGCACACACCACATAATTAAAAGCCAATTCCAATCACGCACCCTAAACACACACATATAATCCACACCTACATACGCACACACAACCTCATATCCACACTTACCAACATCACGCAAATAAAGTGTGCATATCCATATACAGACTGTCACACATAATAAATAAATAACACCAATGCCGCTTAATTTTTAAAAAGGTCGAAACCCCGGAGGCGGCGGCAACTATTCACAAGGAAATAAATAAGTTTTAAGACGCTTTAAAAAAAGAAACTGAAGGGGAAACCTGATAAAAGAAGGGACCGTATTCCAAAGTCTAGGAGCAGCAGCATAGAACGATTTATCATTAATAACCCCTGATGGTCCTGGGAATGTGCAAAAGAAGTGTATCATTGTCCATGCGCAAGTTGTACGATCTCCGATGCTCAATTATACTCTGTGAGATAAGACGGAACTAGGCCATTCACAGCTTTGAAAACATAAAGAAGAATTTTAAACATACTTCTCTGTACCAATGGCAAAGGCACTGACGGATGGAGCCTTCCAGCCTTGAACACTATCCTCGCCGCTCTATTTTGGACTTTTTGCAATCGCTTCAGCTCGTCGACCGAAAATTCCCAATAAGAGTGCATTAGCATAATCAAGACGCGACAAAATCAGTGCGCGGACAAGATGATGGCAACTTTCAACAGTTATATAACGGCGGATCCTGTAAATACATCTGAGATGGATATTTGCAGACTTGACAACAGAATGAGAAGAGAGTTCGCTGTCCACTTCAAAATGGAAACGCAATAAAGTGACAATAAAAATAACGTGCAATGCATTAAGTCGCCCCTAGGTGAAGGTACGAGCTGGTACGGGTGAATATACCGGGTAGAAAACACAAAATATAATAATCGCTCGCACACAAATTTTATAGTTTGTCAATTAAAGGTGCAACGAGAGATTTTGACGCACCCAAATATTGTGTCATAATAGTAATTTCATATACATTAGACACTCAATAGATTTCCTACCTTGTATATGGCTACAGAAATGTCTTAAAAGAGAGAAAAAAGGGATTTTGATTTGTATATATTTCAATATAAAACATACGCTGAATTTCGTATTTGCTCCTATACGAAATTAGAAATTTCACATTTTTTGTACCAAAGAAACATTTTCAGCTTTATCCTTTCAGATGGGGATATTTTTGATGGAAAGCTTTACAGCAGGGCAAAAATCAGTACTTGCGATTTTTTAAGGGACCCCTGATATGTGAAATCTCTCGTTGCACCTTTAAACTGTTTATTCAAATACCTGCTTGGCACGGCTGACCTGAATAGCATTGCAGTATTAGTAACGCTGATCTTTGTCAATGATGCATGAAACCAATTAGTCAAATACAAACAAACTATAAATTTGTGTGTGAGTGATTATCTTAATCTGTGACCACCCCATATAGCACTACCAGGGGATCTTAAAAAAAAAAAAAAAAAAAAGATCGTAAATGCGGAACTACTACTTTGAACAGAAAAGAGGTAAGTTTAATACTTACCTATCCACATCAACCAAGAAACTTACTGATATTTTTGAGGTTTGGGGTGGAACTCGTCTACCTTTGCCTTCTTTGATTTCTGAGTTTTGACATGACATATTTGAAAAATAAAGAAGCTAAAAAAACTTCCCTCAACATATATAGCATCTTTAAACAGTGTACATTCAATACAAAACCAAATTAAAAGCACAGCTGAAATTCATCACCTGAAATCTGGATGTAAACAAAGTTGAGGATGTCAAATTCGGAACACAATGTTATTGCATGCAAGGTAAGTTTTGGCCTCCAAATCACACATTTTGATTCCAAATGGTAACAAATCACCTACCATGAGATACCCAAGACTCTTAGGAAGAACCCCGATTACAAAATCAGTTAACAGTTGCTATATTGGATCAGGTAATGGATCGAGTTAGAATCTTTACTACGCCTTCAAATGCATTATGAAACTAGTCTTTATTACCAGGGGGGTAGGACATGCCAACCTAACAGCAACAGAAAATTCAAAACGGCATCAACTTCCGAGTGCTAGTTTGTTTCAAAGACTTAAAGGTGCAACGAGAGATTTTGACGCACCCAAATATTGTGTCATAATAGTAATTTCATATACATTAGACACTCAATAGATTTCCTACCTTGTATATGGCTACAGAAATGTCTTAAAAGAGAGAAAAAAGGGATTTTGATTTGTATATATTTCAATATAAAACATACGCTGAATTTCGTATTTGCTCCTATACGAAATTAGAAATTTCACATTTTTTGTACCAAAGAAACATTTTCAGCTTTATCCTTTCAGATGGGGATATTTTTGATGGAAAGCTTTACAGCAGGGCAAAAATCAGTACTTGCGATTTTTTAAGGGACCCCTGATATGTGAAATCTCTCGTTGCACCTTTAAACTGTTTATTCAAATACCTGCTTGGCACGGCTGACCTGAATAGCATTGCAGTATTAGTAACGCTGATCTTTGTCAATGATGCATGAAACCAATTAGTCAAATACAAACAAACTATAAATTTGTGTGTGAGTGATTATCTTAATCTGTGACCACCCCATATAGCACTACCAGGGGATCTTGTGAGTTAATATAGTGTTGAGCCTTTAATTTGCCGATGGAGAGGCACGTTTTGTTTGTTGGATATTTATTTGGTAATATCAGCCATGAAAGTGCATTAACAATGCAAATAAAATAAAGCAATAGAAAAAGTACACTGAAAAGGTACGGAAAGAGTTCCATATGTACCCCCTGTAAAGTTTATGACCCTGCACTAACAAATACCCTTTGATGATCTTGTGAAGTTCTGACAAAGGTAAGAAGCACCTTGAGAATAGTAAATGTTGAAGACATCGTTGAGCTGTTTAATTTCAATATCACAGATGTTCTCTTTATCCCAATAAGAGCTCTCCAGATTAAAGGTCCCAGGAAATGAGATGATAAACCTACTCCAAATCTACGGGACATTCCATTCCAATAAACAGGAACAGAAAAAAGAATATACTACCAGTGATATCATTAGTGAAACTATCTGTGCTTTTAAAACATAATTGATCGTAGTCATTGAGGGCTACAGCTTAGTCCGAGCATGGAGGTAGGAGAGAAGGAGAAAGCTCTTCCCTAATTGCATTACGCAACGCCGATTATCCCAATTATATCACTTGGCAACATGTAAAAGCATAGACCAACAAAGGCCACTTCTCGGCATGGAGTACTCTTTCATGTTCCATGATCATCGCCGACAGAAGCGGGGCACATGCTCAGTAGAACAAGATATGACCTGTGCGCAGAAAGGTATACAGTGGTTTGTTTACATGTGGAGACGAAAACAAAGAGATTGAGTCGATTACAGCCGAAATTCTGAGTATTTCAGTCCAAAAAAATCGGAGATAGCATGTTCCTAAGATGAGTTACATTGATTCTAGTTTTTGAAAACTTGGATATTTTGTAACGCCATATTTCTTAAAGTATGATATTTGGAGAAGAAATCTAACTTGAATTGGGAAGCAAAAAGCCTTATCTAAACAATGACACCAAACTTGACAGTGCCCGAAGTTGCACGTTTTCTCAATTTTGTCCCAAAGTTGGTCATATTTACCACAACATTGTAATGTTAGTTAAGCAGTGTGACATAGCTGCTTCTATAATAATGATTGTTTTAAACAAAGTAAGGGAAAGTTCATATTCCCACAAAATTCAGAGATGTTTGTTGAATTCCAATATAATTAAAAGTTACAAGTGACATCAAAGATTTAATTGATTTCCTAGTATCACCCACCAATGACATCATTCAGTATCCTAGTTTCTTGGTACTATCTTTTGGAAGTCTTTATACCAGTGCAGTATGATGTGGGTGAATAATTAATTTGAAGGGAAATAACTTGTCAAAATTGTATATAATAAATCATCAAACTTAGACCAAAAGTGTCACAAACATCCTCCCAACTATCTGGGGACGCACCCACATTTCTGAGAAATTTTGGTCATTTTGGACGTTTCTGATTGGCTAAGAAAAGTCCAGAACTTTATGAGATGTAACTTTGTGATTGGTTAAAAATAATATGAAGGGGAAGGATTATGAAGCTTGATTAGTATAAAAGAGCATGATATTTTGTGAAGTCCAGTCCAGTTTGAGAGTACATCAGAGTGTAAGCTTAGGTCTGATTGTAAAGTCTACGCCGACAATATTTGGGCTCAAGAATGAGATGGTGATTTAGTAATAACTAATTGGCCAAATAAGCAAACTTTCTTTCGTCCTTAATGTGTTATTTGTGTATGAAACCAGTTGACCGCTCGGCAACCACTACCGACGCCACAAGCAGATAATGGTAAAAATTGGGCATTTTGTTATAAAAGCTCAAATTTGGGCAGAGAGGTAGAGAATTAATTTTGGAAAAACGAATTGGATAATTGAACCACCTGCACGGTCAAGTCAATGTCACCTAGAGTTCACAAATGCAAAATACATTAAGTGAGTGAGTGAGTATTAAAATTTCACGACAACTCAACACAATTTTTATATCGTGTCATTACGTTTTTATCTTATCTTACGTTTAAAAACACACTATCAAACATACATCACAATAAATACCATCACAACCTTTTTTAAAAAGTTAAAAATATTTTAATACAAATGGCTCTTCAGGAATTTATAACCTGAAGAGGCCTAATATCTTGAAATCTGTATTTCAAATCTGGGACACTATAAATTTTCACGAATAATCGCATAATCACGCCCTCAAGTATACAGTTCACAGAAAACACAATCAAAGGACTACCCAGAGGGACGGCTCACCCTAAGCAAATGACTATGGGTCATATAGTATGACAATTTTACATCGCGCTAAAACAATCACGTCCCTTCGCCAATCAAACCTGAATTACCAACAGCTCCAACAGGTGGTTGAAAAGCATGCATTTCTTATTAGGAAATGAATCCCACAGCCTTGCCACCTATTCTGATATAGTATTACTAAAGCCCTTAAAAGCTGTAAAGGTAATCTCAATGTTTGTTATAGTCATATTAAGGACTTCTTTCGCCAATACATCAACCCTTTTCATTGCCTTGAATACCAATGTGACTCGGATCCCAAGCTAAAACAACGGATTTATTCAATTGAGACAATTGAAGAATACTTTCAACAGTTCAGCAATATAGGGATGACGACTTCTCCTGCCTTTCCAAGCCATAAGACTAGAATAGTGAATTCAGTAAATATAATGAAATGCCTCTCATTTGAATTTTCAGCTAATTCAAGGCCAACTTAAGTGCCCTCCAATTCAGCCGTGAAAAATAGAAGCATTATCATGTAACCTACTCTTGACGAGATCACGCCGTTAAAACGAGCTGCAGCAGCCTGTTCCAAAACCTTAGACCCATCTGTATGAATAGGCTCGATGTTGATGATATTATGCCAAATCATCAATTAGCTGAAAACAAGATCAATCAGTTAGACCTTCTTATATTGACATAATTTAGGTCAATATCAGTTCACATTTGTCCAAGAGGACTAATAGGAAAATCAAATGAAGCAAAGTTATCAGCATTAGGACATCTGTGAAAATCCCTTTTTATACGGATTCCAAAAGATGGAATAGCATTAGGTTTTACTAGTATAAAGTTGGTAATTTAGGCTGAAAAGGTGCTCTAGGTGTGTTGGATATCAGCATTACTTTTTAAGTTTTAGAGCATAGTGAAGAGCTAATTTTCCCATCTTAGATGCAATGGAGGGTCATTAGCTTCGACATATAAGCTTGGCATAGGAGAGGTCCGAAAAGCACACAGCATAGTCGAAGCCTTGATTTGAATAGGTTCAGCTTTTTCAAATATGACTTACATCAGAACTATAAACAAGCAACCATAATCCAATTTGATCTCACAAGGGATCTATAAGGCGAAGCAAAACTGAGCGATCTGCACCCCGGTCCATCTTAGAACCTACTTTGAAAGATTCAAACCTTTTTGACATCTCTTCAGCAAATAGTCAGATTAGCTTTTGAAGGGTCAATTTACTGTCAATATTAAGCCCAATATTTAGTCTGTGAAACGACTGGAATAGGAGAACCATTCCAATTTATTCTGGTCAAGGTGAAGGCGTCTTTGTTGGCAAAAAATGCATACAAACAAAATACATTAAAACATGCAGAATAAGGTGCATAACTCTAACACATCTAAACTTTTCATGGATCTATTTGTGACATGACATTTCGACTTAATCAAGAGGGTCTTCTTCATTTAACGGGACACGAAGTAGATTTTCTGAGGATACAAATTTGTATAAATTTGCACTTTTTTTTTTTTTTGGTTGTAGAATACCAACCGTACATTTCGTAGGTTTTGAAAGGGAAAAGAGAAACAAAAAAGTAAGTTTTTGAACTTGCCTTCTGTCCTGATCGGCCCCATAACAGCACTCGGAGTATTGTCATGCACGACGGAAAATGCACAAGCATATTATTACATGAAGATTGCTTTTACGGCCTTATTCCCTCCAGTTTGAATTTAATAGATTGGTAAAAATTGTTAAAAAATGGGAGGGCATATTTTGCTGGAGATGTCCTCTTTCTCTTTAAGCTAAATACATTTAACATAACCATGACATTTCATTGAAGAGATACAGGGACATACATAGCTCACGGGATACATTTCGGTGATTTGGTTTGAAATGCTACAAGTCATATCACATTTTAATCACCAACAGCCACAAAATAGAACAATCTACTTAATATGTTATACTTTTAACACTGTGACGGTCAATATTTAAGGGAAAATCATAGTGCTTGTCTGGGGCATGAATACATAGTTTTTGGGTCATGAAGGGGTACATGTCACAAATAGGCCAGGTATAACACCCACAGCGGTAGCATTTAAGGAATCCTTGGATTTTATGACGCAGAAGCACTCAGTTGTACAGGGTAGCGGAGCGGCCGAGCCTTGAAACGTCCTCTAGTTTTCGAGTTACCCCTCCCCACCGTCCAACAAACACAACCACCTTATTTGAAGGATAATATATAAGATGTAAGAAGTGCATGTTGTGGTTTAAATATTTGGTGGCAGGGAATGATTTCTATGCCGAAAAAATGAAATTTGGGCTGCAAGTTAACGAATTATTATTTTTTTTTTATATTTTTTAAGGTAAAAATATTACACTTCTTAATTTTTATGATATCCGTTTTGTTATTGATATAGGATTTATACGTTGCATAAAGGTTCAGTACTACTCGTTGTGGTGACATGGTGATAAAATGGATGCTTTTTTTAGGAAAAAAAGGTGATTTGGGGGCTAAATTCTATACCATTTATATATTGAATAAAACAGAAATCTATAAAAATGTCAGAGATTGATAGTATGCATGATGATTAAAATTTGTTTCTGCTAAGAATTAATAAATCTTGATATTCTTTAGTTTTTTAGCCCCAAAACTGATTTTTGACCCAAAAATCACCCTGCCACCAAAGTTTTTGACCACAACCATCTTTTTTAAAATTATTATTACTTATCGTCGAAGAGGAGTGTTTTGCGTTTTGTTGTAGCCAGGGGAGGGTTGTAGACAATTTTGCAGTCAAACCGCTGCACTACTAGAGGTAGGAGAGAAGGAGAAGCTCTATAAAGCGATAATAGCACATTTTTTTTGAAGAGCGCCCCAACTTTTTTTCAAGAATGTGAGATTTTTACATAAGTTTGCATTGGTACTGCTAGTAAGTAATACCTGTGATGGTTAAGCTCGAAATGTCTATGTGTCACAAACGAAGGAATTTTTGTAATTAGAATATTATTATCGGAGATCTCCGATTATAAATTAACGGCTGCTGGAAACAGCCTTCCAATGTGAACTAGCCCGGAACAGCGCCATCGTGTCTACACTCATCCATTAGTTGTTTACTATTAGTTTAGCCAGTCAATTAGAGGTTTATTTTCTCAAGGTTGCCTATTTCATCATTGACGGCATAAACGTACTTTCCTAGCTCTGCCGTTAAGTCCAATCTGGGATTCCAATTCTAATGACAAAATCGCTTATTTTATGATAAATACACATTTTTAGCATTCTCGTTCGCAGGGAAGTTCCTAGACAAATTCCAACGTAACGCTGCCAAAAATATCAAATTTTGAAAATTGGGGGCGCTCTTCACTTGTCAAAAATGTGCCATTTGCTCGTACGCCCAAAACCCATTTCTGGTGCTTTCTCGGTTCAAAGAACCGTCTTAAATGATTGAGGTTCAACTTTTATTTGGTGCTTTGCGCCCCCCCCCCCAAAAAAATATTGTCTCAAGTAAGTTATTGGAAATCCCTTCTTCATCCCGACAGTATCCGCTCTGTGAAATGTTGCCCTCAGCCCCCTTGCCCACCAATATCTGTTGAAAACCCAAATGGCAAAAATAAATTGATAGAGGGCCAGTCCTAGCCCTACTCGTTGAATATGCTCCATTGGTAACAGAACTTATTCATCTATATATTTCCTAAAAATATGAATACTATAAAATAGATTTTGATTACATTGCAAATAACGGCTCACTGTATTTTGCGAAACGAAACGAAACAGAACTCCCATTAGTCAGGTAGAAGTTTAGGCACACAGCCTGAAGGATGGAAATGGAGTACAGACTTTTTCTATTGATAGATTTTAGTTCATTAGGACCTAAGCCAATAATTTTTTGGAGGGTGTGCAAAATTTGTTACAGTGCCTTTTTTGATAATCCAATATGGCTGCTACCATGTCCAAAATCACTAATAATCCCTTAAGTATTTCCGATAGAGACAAATATTTCTCGGTATTCCGGTGTTTTAAGCACGAGAAAGTGTTGGTAAAGTAATTTTATCATTGCATTGCCACAACAATCCAATATGGCTGCTCAAAAGTCAAATATGCTCTCGGAATCATTAAAATGATCTTGACACCTCCATTATACCTATTTACGCTACTTGAATACATGCTGAACACCTAAAATATGTTCTGCAGGTGTTCAAAAATCTGTTACAATTGATCACACTCTGCAAATGTTACTTTAACACCTCTAGAATGCATTTCCAACGCATCCGGACACGTCAAGTGTTCTGAGCATTTTGTAGTTTAGAGGCTTAATTCCAGTGTCTATATGCATGATTTATGCTTTACACTTACGAGATACATGTATTTGATCACTAGAAACCCTTATTTGGCATTTCTCTGTAATGGACATTTTCAAAATTCAAGATGGCAGCCAATACAGCCGCCTTTAAAAATAGTAAACCTACATTATATGTGTATTATATATAGTTATATCAACTAATTATTATTATAAAGGTGTAAATTAAGGTATGGGATAAGTATTTGACCATTTGACATTCTTATCTGGAATTTCTGTTTCTTTAACATGCAAAAATGTTAAGATGGGGCCAATGTGGCTGTCTTTTTACCTTCTTTAAAACTAATAAATTACGATAGATCTGTATTGTATTTAGTTAAAACACCCAAAATGATTATTAAAGTTTAAATTAAAGTAAGAGATGTATGTCTTTGAGCATTAATAACTCATATCTTGTATATTTGTTTTGACAACATACTTAAAATTCAAAATGACGGCCAATATATTATGACTATATGACAATTCGTAGGTTTTAAAGATCTTAAAAGGCAGCCATATTGGCTTCCATCTTGATTGGTAAGCTTGTTAACACACTTGAAATGTCTGATATGAGTTCCTACTGGGTATAGAGCGCAGAATTATGCCTCTGTCACAAATACTTGATAAGTTATGGTCACTTGAATGATTTCAGGGCATATTGGGTTTTAGGGTGGCCATATTGGATTTGATGGTAATGTTGTGATCAAATCACGTCAATAACCGGTCCAAAAGATTCCTCGTGCTTTAAAACCTGGATCTAGTGCATAAAATTATGGTCATTTGAATGAATTTGAGAGTGATAGTGGCCATATTGGATTTCTAGAAAATGGCACTGCACAAAATTTTTAGCTTAGGTCATCATTGACAAAAATCGATCAATAGAAAAAGTCTGTACTCCATTTCCACCCTGTGCCCATAATTCCTCCTGACTACATTGGATTACACGCTTTATTCCGTTATGCACATTATGCATGCGTGACGGAATAAAGCGTGTAATGCTGAATGCATGTGCATCAACATTACATCGATGTACATTACAATGCTGTGGTAAATATGGCAATGGGACATCCATTTTAACAATCGCCAAGGGTCTCATATTTCACAAAAATGTGGCCAACGTCGGGACAAAATTGAAAAAAGGGCAACTTCGGGCACTGTCGAGTTTGGTGTCATTGTTTAGATACGGCATTTTCTTCCCAATTCAAGTTAGATTTCGTCTCCAAATATCATACTTTAAGAAATACGGCGTTACAAAACATTCAAGTTTTTAAAAGCTAAAAAGTACGAGTTAAAACTAGAATCAATGTAACTCATCTTAGGAACATGGCATGCTATCTCCTACTTTTAATAAATGACCTTGGGCCATGTTAGGAGCGTCCGTATCATAGATACACGCGGCCCCGGATCAGCTTACTCAGTTGAATAAATCCTGACACCTCCACAAGCCATTACTAATGACTTGTGGAAACGCTAAGAAGAAGAATTAATGACCTCAAATGATCTCAAATGACCCCAAATGACCTTGTTTTACCTTGAAGATGATTGACGGTAACGTGGTTCCAATGGCTAAAAATAATCAATAATCAGTATTTAATTGTAAACATTATGCTAAGTTTCATGCTTTTAAAAAGAAATGCACAATTCTTACAATATATGTCGCTATCTGCTTAACTATGTACATCGATGCAATGTTGATGCACATGCATTCAGTATCAATATTGATCTCGTGTTGTATTGTACCAATACAATAGTTTTACGACCTGTTTTACGAGCGCGGCGATGATCATCGGTCAAAGGGATTTGGGAAGAGCTTTCTCCTTCTCTCCTACCTCCATGGTCCGAGTATTTACTGCAAAAAGTACCATACCACTGTCTGTTGAATTAATTTAGATGTCCTGTTCTTATTAATTATTTCCAAAAATATACGTTTTCGAAAAAACATGAAAGCAAGTTCTTTTAATCTTGGACCCAACAAGATCAATGGTTCCAACTTGAAAAAATATTTCTCGGTGGATTTATTTTCGAATTTACCCTGATTTTTATTGGCAACTCGACAACAAATTGGGTCCAGGTGAATATTACCTTTTGCTATGAACTTTTATGGGCAGACCCTTCACGAGATTAGGGGGCTTCAAAACATGTTACTAACAATTATTGATTCGTGGCACCTTGCTTTGATTTCAGGCTTTTGGCGTGCAATTAAGCATGGTAATACGGAATCGTTTCAAATACTTTTACTTTTAATAGAGATCATGCCTGTTGTATTCATTGGTAACGATCAAAATAATCACATAGCACTCCTGCAATGCCGTCCATTCAAGTTGAGCTTCGTGGAACCATTGGGTATCTCGTTTGTATTGCAAAATTTCACTGCAAATACACGGTTTTCCCGGATTTGATTCCTGTACTAGAACACGACAAGTTGGCATTATTCCATTTCAACCAGTAAAAGTGCGGGACATAGGTTCTATTGATCGTGAATCATCTCCTTCGACGACAACTTTTACTACCTCACTGTAAAAAATACTGTAAATTACAGGAAAATCCTGGCAGCAATTCTGCCTACAATTACCGTTGGGGCACAGCTAGTTATAGGATTTTAATAATTTATTATGATTTACGCTTGGTTTTGCTCTCCTCCCGTGACGCGTGATATGATTACGAATCGCCAGCGCAGAAGGGCATGGCCCATACCCTATTGATGCGCTTTCAATAGATCAAAGCGCTGGACATACAAATTCCATAATAAAGAGACCAGCTCATCTATTTCATGTATAAAAGAGTGAAGTTACAAATTAAAGTTAAAAATCAACCTAATAGGCAACCTTAAAGAATTAATTAATCCTTCCCTCCCACACACGCACACACCAACCCAACCACACACCACACTCTCTCTAAGCCTTAAATATATAAAATAATTAAAAAACCTAAAAAATCAAAAAAACTAAAAAATCTAATTAAAATCTAATTCCATCACGCACCCGTAAACACACACATACATGTATAATCCACGACCCTACACCTACATACGCACACACACCTCATATCCACACTTACAACAATAATGCTAATATGTGTGGCTATCCATATGCCACTGTCACACATAATAAATAAGAATAAATAACACCAATGCCGCTTACTTTTTAAAGGTCGAAACCCCGGAGTCGGGGCACTATCCCAAGGCAATAAATAAGTTTTTTAAGACTCTTTTAAAAAAAGAAACTGAGGGGAAAACCTGATCAAAGAAGGACCGTATTCAAAGTCTAGAGCAAGCAGCATAGAACGATTTATTCACCAATAACCCCGATGGTCCTGGGAATTGCAAAAGAGTGTATCATCGTCCATACGCAAGTTGTAGCTATACGATCTCCGATGCTCGATTATAGTCTGTGAGATAAGACGGAACTAGGCCATTCACAGCTTTGAAAACATAAGCAGAATTTAACTACTTTCTGTTCCAATGGCAGCCAATGGAGATGTTTAAGTAAAGGCACTGACGGATGGAGCCTTCCAGCCTTGAACACTATCTTCGCCGCCTATTTTTGACTTTTTGCAATCGCTTCAGCTCGTCGACCGAAATTCCCAATAATATTGCATTAGCATAAGCAATACGCGACAAAACCAGTGCTCGGACAAGATGATGTCAATTGTCAACAGTTATATAACGGCGGATCCTGTAAATACATCTTGGAGATGGATTTTGAGACTTGACAACAGAATGAGAAGAGAGTTCGCTGTCCACTTTCAAAACGGAAACACAATAAAGGACAATTAAAAATACCGTGTGAATGCATTAAGTCGCCCCTAGGTGAAGGTACGAGCTGGTACGATGTGAAATATTTACCGGGTGGGGAAAAAACACAAAATATAATAATCACTCGCACGCAAATTGTATAGTTCGTTCAAGTTTTTTTAAACTGTTTATTCAAATTTCTGTCTTGGCAAGGGTGACCTGCATAGCATTGTAGTATATAGTAACGCTGCCAACCTATTTTATATCCTGTATATGGATGACAGGGTCTTTGTAAATGATGCATGAAACCAATTAGTCAAATACAAACAAACTTATAAATTTGTGTGTGTAGGCAATGGCGTAGCCATGCAGGTGGGGGAAAAAGGGGGAAATTAAAAAAAAAATTTCCCCCTCTGAAAAAAATCTTGAGGGGAAATCGGGAAATAAAACGGATACTCATTTAATTCAGCCCCTTTTTGGATTCTTTTGCCTTGCGTCCGGGAAATTTTTGCTTGTGATAGGGGCATTTGTTGCACATACCGGGAAATTGCCCCCTCGGAACCACCGGGCTGGCTACGCGCCTGTGTGTGAGTGATTTATCTCAATCTGTGACCACCCCATAGAGCACTACCAGGGGATCTTGTGAGTTAATATGGTGTTGATAGCCTTTAATTTGCCGATGGAGAGGGTTTGTTTGTTTGTTTGGTTGTTTTTATTTATTTGGTAATATCAGCATGAAAGATTGAAAAGATTGAAAGTGCATTTACAATGCAAATAAAATAAAGCAACAGAAAAAGTACACTGAAAAAGTACGGAAAGAGTTCCATATGTCCCTATACTAACAAATAAACAAATACCCTAGCCCTAAGGCCAATTTTTTGTTTAAATTGTTACATGTACAACTTTTAAGAGGGGTAAATATGGAACCCTTGCCAAAAGTACTTACAGAGCCATTCTTGGATACAAAAAAAACCACACCAAAGCTCACAAGATACCCCATTATGCATGCCAACAAAACTGAAGGAAGCTTTTTTTTCCAACGGGATCCCAATAAACGAAAGCAAAGGGCTGTGACGACAATTTAACGATAAAATAGGAAGAAAAAGAAAGCCATTGGAGGCAGCTAAACTGGAAATTCAGCCATTTCTTGACTCAGAGTATTCGCTCATTTTCAAAACGAGAGTGAAATACCCAGATTTTAATAGATTTGAAGGTTAATATGTCCCATTCCTTTTGTCATGTAAAAACGTCTTAGGTCCAAAGATACCCAACAACTTTCTTTTGGTGATTTAGTTCGAAAACGTATATTTTTGGAAATAATTAATAAAAACCAGACATCTAAGTTAATTGAACAGACAGTAAATGCAAATGCATCGTGTACTAACAAGTATGGAGAGACATTCTTTTTGACACTGTACATGATTAAAATCAACAATCGATTAATCTGGGATTAAATGTTCACCCAGCGCACCCTCCTCAATTTCATCATTCTACCTCTCTTAAAGGGAAGAATATAAATATTACCAAAGATTATCTTTTAGATAATCTTTGATATTACGGATTAAAAGAGCTGGCAAAGAATAACTTGCCAAATGTACTCCAGATAGTCAAAGCGCAGGTCACACAAATCCTGCTTATTTTCTTTTTAGTAACTCAACTGACTTCGAATGAGCGTTATGAAAAAAGTTTAAACTAGATTTGGTCAAGGTATATTTTTATTGGATTTCGCGTTGTTGCCATTAATGAAATTGTTTGAAATAGGAGTAATCACTTAGATATATATCTAAACTAGCATGCTAATGTGGATGATGGTTGATATTAAATGTAAAATTGCCATTTTTCAAACAAATCAAATGATACAGATTTTAGATGCAAAGTCGGGCTAAAAACCTGCCGCAAATAATGCTATTGGAAACGGACAGCTCTGATTTTCTCAGTTTTTAAAAGTTACAGCATTTTCTCCCACAATCCATCAATATTAAATTACAGGAACGTTCGTTAATAACGTAACGAAAATAACACAAGAATATAATTCAAATGTTTAGGCCCAATTTCTCTTTGTGGTTGGCACGGTATCCATCAATATTGTTGTTGTGGATATGTGGAATAAATGCATGCACACCAAAATATGATATCCTATGACTTTTGCATGGCTTTTATGTAGGTTGATTGTAGGTTCGGCATGTTACTGCATATTGGTAAAATATACTTATTTCGGTATCAATTTATCAAAAATCCCCCATTTAGTGCAAAACATTGAAGGCAGCAGGCTACAACAAGTCAAAACTTCTGGGCCATTAAGCGGGCCAGTGCCCACACCATTGGCATTGTCACCCGGAAATAACCAGCTTCTGCCGGCCAGATGCCAATACCATGTCAATGAAGTTGAGACAATATTTATCACAACCTATGTTAGTTTAATGAAATAATAGCAGGGATAATTAGCGTTTATATAGCGCCCTTTTCCAAAGGATTCAAAAGCGCTGCCACTTGCGGATAATTCAGAGTCAGGTCCTGTCAGTGAGTATCCGAGCAGCACCCGGACAGACCGATTGGGACAGTCACTTTACAGTTTTCGAAACTATGAATATGGCGTTCTTGAAGAGTTATCTTTGTACAGGGGGCAGCTCATGGTTCATTTTCCCAGCTAGCACAGCAGCCAGCAAAGTCTTCCCAAAGTCCCGCTGTGCATGGATTACACCAACATCAGGTCACGCACTGCTGCCATTTCAAAAACACAGACATTTACTTCGCATTTCCCAAGAAAAATCGATGACCGTGTAGGATTTTTTTTTGTCTAAAATGGTTCCTTTTATACCACCCGAAACCGTTCAACAGAAAAACTTCTAACCGGTCACATATTTTTCCTTTAAAACCTTATAATTAAACCCGAATATCAAATTTCCACAGACGCCTACTAAAGTCTGTTGTAGAGACTCTTATTTGAACAATGACACTCATAACATTAGCTCAGCTGGATGTTGTCGGCTGCTGTGCCCAGCTAGCTTCAAAGAGACACTGGCCACATAAAAAAATCGTGCGCCCTCAAAATTTTTCAAAATCGATATTTTTTGCATGGTTCAGGCGGTGGCGGCCAAGCCTCATTCATTATAGCAATTCACCAAAAATGTAAAGAAATTACAGCAATACGGAGTGCAAACCACAAAACAATTTGGGTGCTTTGATGTGGGTCGAGTCATGGGTTTCCATGACCTACATCGACCTCGTCCTCATTCTTTTTAATATCAAAAAAAATCAGAATAACCCTTCCACCTCCATTGGAGTTTGATTCTTCAACTCCAACGGTTATTGAATAAGAAATATCCTTGACACATATACACCATTCAATTTTTCGGTCAGATTTCGCTTTATACGTGTTAAAACCACTGTCGATGTTGAATTGGGATTTCTTTGCCGCCCAGCCCCTAGTTGTAAAGCTTTAAGCCGGTGTAGCCCTCCCTGAAATGATAAGACCAAATCAGCGTCCTTATGGTAACAGAACGATTTTAATAATTAAAGCAATATTAGCACATTTTTGAAGAGCGCCCCCAATTTTCAAATTTGATAGTTTTGCGCCGCTATGTTGGTAATTGTCTAAGGAAAACTACACCTGCGAATGCTCAAAAATGCGTATTTATCAAAAATGAGCGATTTTGTTGTAATTAGAATTGTGGATCCTAGATTGTTACTTAACGGCAGAGCTAGAAACTGCTAAGTTTAGTCCGTCCATGATGAAATAGTGCCACCTCAAGAAAATTAACCTCTAACCTGACCTCCCTGAGCCAATAAAACACTAATAAGAATATGAGCGTACATGTGGCTATTTCCCGGCTATTTTTTATATTGAAGGGCCGTTTCCACAGCCGTTGAATTATTATCAGGATCCCGATATAATTATTCTAGTTTGCAAAATCCTTCGTTTGCGAACATAGACATTGTAGAGCTTAACATTCACAGGTATAGTTTACTAGCCAGTTACCAATCCAACCGTGTCAAAAATATCACATTTTTTGAAAAATTGGGGGCGGCTCTTAAAAAAAATTTGCTAATATTGCTTTAATTTCGCCGGCGACATTAATTCAGAGACGACGGAAATGGCGTTTAACGCAAGAAAACTCACGCCGTATGCATTTTCCCATGGCATGCCATGCACCCTATTTGACCAGTCTGTGACCTTTTTGGTTTAAAATGTCAATGATTAACGAGTCCATGAAT
Source organism: Ophioderma brevispina (assembly GCA_023653785.1). Taxonomy (NCBI): domain Eukaryota; kingdom Metazoa; phylum Echinodermata; class Ophiuroidea; order Amphilepidida; family Ophiodermatidae; genus Ophioderma; species Ophioderma brevispina. The sequence continues at coordinate 38,306 of JAMKCH010074631.1, forward strand.
ATTCGTGTAATATACACATTGGTTTATTAAAGTTGTAAATCTTAAAAGTTAGCCAACAGATCACCTGGATGTCTTTAACCTCTTATTAATCTCCCTATCTGTTTTTTAGTATGTTATTTATGTGTAAATGTTTCTCATCTATCAATGGACTAATACCAAAGCTTGCTCGTGGGGTATAGATAGAGAGGCAAACGTTTACGTAATCTTTAGAAATTCATCGTCTCGCAATGTTTTGCCGACCACAATAGAAAACATAGAGTACCAACAATAAAGCAATGGCTGCCTCCGCTTTCTTCCACATACTGTGGGGGCCGCTGTTCTATACACTAATCGGTAGTGAGTAACAAATTGATGTATGTTGTTGAGGTGGCCAGGGTGTAATAATGGTGAACCTGGATCATTGTGCTCAGATACTCTTTTTTTCCTCATAATGCCCCTGCGCCTTAGGTGAAAATATGTATTCATGAGGCGGTTTATTTGTCAATCAAAACGACTGACGTGTCATTTCATTCGTTGTGTGGCCATGGGTAGGACAAATTAACCATCCCAATAGCACCCAACCTCCCAACAACTGATATTTGCCGGATTGTTTGTATCGAAGTGACATTATGTGTGGTATCAAGCACCCCAACTAATAATTATTCGTGCAATATTCAAAATGTCAGCGCCCAGCCCGGACGACTGCTTTTGAATGGGCTTCACCCCCCTTGGACTAGACTACATTTGAGAGCAAATTGAAGAAATTACATACTTTTGAAAATGTGCAGTGCGCTTTCATGGTCCAAATGGTCTAGGATGAGCGGTGTTAACCGTAATATGGTTAAAAAAATATCCCAATGAATTTTAATAGCGTCCCTCAACTGCCGGTGTGGCAGAGGTACATGTATAGGGAAGGTTCTCGGGACTCATAAGTCTACTACCTACAACGTTGAAGAATAGGGCACTCGATTCAGTCGACTCTTCACGCAACATTCAAAATTTATAGCTTTATTCGTTGTCGTCTATATCTCCTTTTACACGACATAGATCCATTAAGTCTTTACACCAGAACCTATGCACCTACAGCACACTGCCGTTTGACTCCGTACAAATGGGTCTCAATTTTATTTTCGAACGATTTTAAGCAGTGCGACACAATTTTGACAACCGATATAAGTGGTACATGCAAGAGCTATTATCTCTGCAAAATCAGAGCAATCCATTTTGAGAATCTAGCCATATAGGCCTACATAATCAGATTTGCTATGTTATAAACACCCTCTATATGCACAATTCTCCATCGAAAGAAGTAAAAAAAACTAGATTTTTAAGAAAAAAACATATTGCCCGCAATGAAATTTCGATTGAAAGATTACACATGATGTGATTGTGGACTAAATATTCCAAATCAGTTGTCAAAACGAAGGTGTTTCGCCGGCGATAATTTTTGTTTTATTATATTCTGGTTTTTGTGCATTAAATGAGACTTTCAAACAGCTGTGAGCAAGAACCAGTGCATTCTGTACTACGCTCTGCTCTCACCAAAATCTGATAATCTCCATCCGGTTCACTGTTGAATCGGTGGAATAATATTGGCATTAAGTTTACCAATAATATTAACATTGATTCCATTTATCATCGAAGCAAACATAGTTTCAACACGCTGTAATTATAACGTACCTAGTATTATTGAAACTAAGATCTCACTCATCTCAAAGTAGACGAACCTGGAGGTTTGACTTCCCGAAACAAATGAAAGTTTCCTCGCATTAGTTCCCGATTGCAGTCTTTCTGGCGCTTTAAGAAATAACAATAGCCTAGAAAAGCATATCTCTCCGTTTAATAGTTTCGCGTATGACTTCAGTCTATGGTCTATACGTTAATAAAGTGCAAATATTGTGTGTGAACTGTACATGCATGTGAAGTGTCTTTGGCTACGGTTAGTGCTTCAAGTATTGTGTAAGCCTAGCTAGTAGGAGAGCTCAAACAATGCATTCAAGGTCAATTGGTGATCAACAACGCCATCAAGCAGTCAATCACACCCGTGGTCTACGCGGTGGAACATGGTCATGAAAACGTGTGTGAAGTGCAAACTCAAAAGTGATGAATGTGGAATGCGAAGAGTGATCAATTCCTCAGTAACAAATGTAAATGAAGCGGAAGAGATGAAATAAAAGAAACATAAAATGCAACGAAATAGCAATAAACCCCGAAACAGAAAAACAAAACAACTTAATAATGAACAGAATCCTGCTGCTTCTCCCAAGTCTTCCTTGGACCGACCCAATGCCTTTCTTTGTCAATGATGCCTTCAACAGATGATCCCCCCCTCCCTACAAAAATGCGACGGACCTTGTTCTTTTAAGATGGAGATGTAGCATGTTCTTGGTTTATTTCCAATGATTTCCATCTCCTTGTATTGGACCAAGGACCTAGTAGATAAGAGGACCGACAACGTGAAAGCCACAAATTTCCTAAACCAATCAATCACCCATCCATCTCGACAAAAGCCAGGCACTCGATGTCTTTTGTTGAGCATGAACCGCAACGGCCTGTGTTCCTATCTCTTTGCGGTGTAAACTGTCTACAAAACTTTGTAGTTTCACCGGATATTGTGACCCCGTGCTGTAGGGGTCTTTGGAACACGCGTAGTACACTCAGTTTCCATGGTTTTATTGAAAGTTGATACCACCAAATAGAGAAGACATTCCTTCAGAAAATGCCGAAAACCGCATCAAAATCCGTTTTTGTTTTTGTTTTTTTTTTATAGAGTTACGACTGCAGAAAATAAGCTTGCATTTCGGGTGATATTGTGACCCGTAATTGTTAAACATCTTGTGAAAATGATTAGAAAATGTTCCGACCACTTCCAAATTTCAGTGTACCTTGTAACAAAATGTAATGTCTGAATTTGTGCCCAGTGTCCTTTCATGGTATTTTCGCTCAAAACACACAAAATTGTAGTAGCTTTCATTTTGGTTAGTTTAAATTTGTCGTTGTTGTTGTTGTTGTTGTGGCTATTTGGTAGCCGACCCGTGGTTGGTATCAGGAGTGATGGTTAATATGAAATTCCGACCCGAAATCTTGCTCTTGGGGGATACTTTTCAACTCGTCTCATAGTGGTACTATTCATGATAATGTGTATGATAATATTTGTACCGATATCTGGTCCTGTTAGGGTTATACATGCGCATAATGTTGAAAAAGGTCTATCTTACGGCGGCCATCTTGGATTTGACAATTATGAGATGTGAAATATATTTCAAATGTGATCGCATGTTTGAAAAGAGATGAATGTCGTTCAAAGTCTTAACAATTAACATGTTCATAACTATTTGCCATCATATTTGCTTCAAATTTCATGGATTTTAAGCGATACCAAGCTATATTGGCGACCATTTTGGCAGCCATATTGTGTTTATAACTTTCTTGTATACATAAGTGTTTACGAAAGGAAATTAGTTCCACTCTATAAAATTCTCATTGGACCATGTTTATATAGTCCTGTGTTATTTAATATCCATTATTTGCCAAGCTTCAGTTATCTTGGATTTCCCACTTTATTACCCAATTCAGAAGACATGGTCAACAGACTCATGCGCTCATGAAACAAAAAACACTACGAACCCAAAACAACAACAAGCAAAAACCATGTTGGGTGGCTGGGCCACCCATGTATGCCCCGCGCAATGGCAGCAGAATTATTTAAAAAAAACCCCTCCGAAAATAGCCAAGAATTGAGAGATAATAAATAACATTTTCCAAACAAAAAAATGCTAGTAGTGATTGTGACTTGATTGAAAAAAATGATGGTTTATAAATAGTGGTTTTATGCGTAAACTTAACTCTCAAGTTCACTTACTTTACTCTGTTCAAGTTTACTGTAGTAGCTAAATAGTCGACTCGACCATCGCAACTGATGCCAGCTTTTCCAAGAAATTGTCAATATTTCTAATAGGCAATGATATAACCAGCACTGCTGGCACTTCGCCCCAACTGGTGTGTAGAGGTCAGTTGTATTAATTGACCCCCACTTTCAAAACGTGGAAATAGAAAACCTTACAGATTCCAATATAAATTTTGTATTAAAAAACCACTGTGAATACAACTATCGCACAATGTATCATCATTTTACTTCACAAAAAAAAATATTTTGTTGTGTTTGCATAATATTTATGCCCATGTCATCACCACCATTGACGTTAATTTTAGCACTGTTCTTCATCATTTTCAATGTTCATGAGAAAAAATTGTTATGACAAGGTTTCAGGCTTTCAAAGGGCAGGCAAAATCTCCATGTCTGTCAAGTTACTCAAAATCTATAGCCCCGCGCTCCCGCGGGCGGGGGGCAAAAAGACATCAGAAAACAGGGGTGGTTTTAGGGCACGATCCTGCTTTCGATGGGGCTATTGGGGAATTCCAAACGGAAATTTGGGGGAAACTGTTACGTATATTTACTATGGCAGTTTGGCTGTCTCAAGTGACATTACAAAAATCACTCTTAAACCTTCCATCAAAAGAATCTTAAGTAATATCATGCTATTTAGGGAAAAATTAAATGTCAAAATCCGTCGAGGTTAGTGGATTAACCTCGCTGCAAAACCGTGTAATTTCAAATAACGGTCATTTAAGATTTAAATATTCGTGACCAGGTCTAGTCTTTAGTCAAGTCTGTGTGTAACCGTTCGATATGCGTAAGAACGCCCTCCTACGGTAAGTCTTTGACAAAGACTAGCCCCCGGAAGTTGATGCCGTTTTGAATTCTCTATTGCTGTTAGGTTGGCATGTCCCAACCCCCCCCCCCCCCAAGAACAAATCAAGGCGGCTATCCTAGGAAACTATAGTACAGCAGGCTGTTTCCAAACAGTCCCGACAACTCACACAAGACCGTGTAGTTGAGGACAACTTAAAGGGTATACTACATTTATGCCTATGTCACGGGTGTATCTGAGAGAATCAACAGAATTCTAACTCGTGCCGGTGATAGCCCTACTACTCACGGTCACGCAAGTTACGGGACATTCTCAGCCATCCCAAACACTCCTTGCCTTGCATTTGCAAAAAAAAAAGCAATGTAATCAAGGCTGTCGCTCTGAGTAGTACAACCACTGCACCTGACCACAACAGGTGTTTGTGGTTTTATACCTAAACTAGTAGGATCCTGGATCAGCCAGTGTGCACAACAGACCACCAGGCAGTGTACCAATTTTTTTGGTTCGTTTATTTAATCTTTCTCTAGACAAGGTAACCCTAAAAATGCTAAAGCGCTGATTTAAAACCTGAAAACACAATGTTGAAAATATTTGAAAATAAATGTTATTCATGCAGTACAGTGTAAAAAAATGACAAGTTCGAAGGATCTTAGCAGACAGCCTTGATCAAGGCTATATTTTTTTAAACGTCTAGATTTCATGTACTACAGTCAGTGTTAATTTAATGCATAACTGAACTGGTAAAAAAAGTTGTTGTTTTCGTCTAACCTATCATTCTTATCGTTTCACGGTGGTAGATTCGATAATTAAGTCTATTCGGTACACTCAATATATAACCTTTCTGTCAGGTAGATGATATATAGTCTGTCATTAGTCTTTAAAGATGTGTTCAACTTTGCACAAACACAATAACTTGCGTCGTTACCGTTTATTTACTGCTAACAAATCCGGAACGAGCTATCGCGCAAAAGAAGAAATCAACTCAGAATGCTGTAGAAATTACTCTCAACTGCGCGTTCCATACAAGTATACAACAATTAACCTATCATTGGAAAATCTTTTCCCCATTACTGCGATATGTTCAATCTCCTTATGCGCACACCTTACAAGTCAATTTTTGTCAATTGCAATCTGGAGTGAGAACTTGTTCACGTGTCCGCGCGTACATGCACTCCCGGCACACCCTCACAATGAAAAGAGAAACCAAAAAAAAAAAAAAAAAACAAAAAAAAAAAAAAGGAAGGCAGAAACACCGTGGTGGAAGGAACAAATAATTACTAATAGAAAACATCTTGTGGTCCATTCATTAGTCACCTAGCTGTAAACGCTAATAGTAGCATCTAGTGGCTCGTCTCATCGCCTTAGATGTTAACTGCTAATAGTAGATCTAGTGGACATATTCATTGACTAGATGTAACTGCGAATAGTAGCATCTAGTGGCCATATCATTGCTTAGCTGTACACTGCTATAGTAGCATCTAGTGGCCATATTATATTATCGCCTAGCTGTAACTGCTAATAGTAGGAATCTAGTGTCCATAATAACACCTAGTTGAAAAAACTGCTCAATAGTTACCATCTAGTAGTTCAATTATCGGCCTAAAGTGCTAATAGTACCATCTAGCGATCATATTATCGCCTAGCTGTAACTGCTAGTAGTAGCCATCAGTGGACATATTAATCGCTCCTAGCTGTTAACTGCTAAGATGGTCGGTTTGTAATTTTTTTTCTCAATAATATAACATAGACCTATATAACATGAGGCTCCATGAAGGGCCAAAATCCCGGCATTAAAGATAAATGTTCTTGAAAATATTGATCAAATATATTAATTTTTTTATGGTCACGATATTTTTGAATCTAAATTTGCAGATTTAAGAATTTTGTTTTGAAGCAATGAAAAATATGACTGTTTAGAGGGTCAAGGTGGTCATGATAACCTACATAAAATTATTTTTATTGTTTACCTTTTAGCCAAACAGGTTATAGGGTTTAGACATTTGTCTGGCTGTAAACCTTAATGCTAACAAAGCCATCTCTTCCTAACACGTAAGACGCTCTGGTGGTATCTCGACGTATATTTGTTATGGTTCAAACGGTCCAAATAGGGTATATGCCTATTAGTTTTCGTCTTCCTAACTAACAGACCAATATAGTGTGTGTATTCATGCACAAGAGCAGTTATTCTGTAGACGGTAATTTTAAGCCATTTGAATCATTTGAATACACACACTCCACAATAACATGTTTACTTTTTTTACAATGTCAATGCAGGCGGTAAATTGAGGTGTTGCTATAATTATACAAGAGACTTTCTCCAATACCTTAAATCTGGCCGTGCCCTTTAAGCGTGCATAATAAAACAGAGTCGTTGTGTGACGTGTTCATTCCAATAGGCCTACAGTACAGAAAAACAAGACGACTCTTCCTCACTACTAAATATGGAAAATCACCCATACATTTTTATATAGGTTTTCACTATTTAAACATGCTGTACGCATAATCACTTCCGAATCAACTTGGGGAAGGATCACTCAAAATTTGGAAGTTTTACGGTGATGTGCTGAAAACTCGGAGGTCTTTTGGAGACCATGCCCCTTAAAACTGTGAGAAATGGCGAGATTTTACTTAAACAATAAAAATCTGTTTTGAAAAAAATAACTCGACAAGAGATTATAGGCATACCATAATTATTTTAAAATTAGTCATTGGGTTGACACTGAGCGAAACTGGTCAATTGGATGACACTGAGCCGAAACAAAACAAAAAAAAAACAACCCCACAAAAACACATACATAACACAACATAACACCACACCCACATTTACGCCCCCGGGCATCCTCACAACACACACACACCCACACACATCATACGAACTTTAGCAAACTTTGAGGGACCCGGCCCAACCAGGTACGTTCTGTAACAGTATTTGTGGGACCAAAATTTGTGGGCCACATTCTAATCAAGTGCTTATGGGGAGAGAAGAGCATAGTAAGCATCCGCTTTGTTATGTTTAGGGCTTCTTTGAATTTTCTTCAAGGAATCTTCCTATAACGTTCCTTTCGAGTTGAACTTCATAAGACACACAAATTTTGGAATTACAGACATTAATTATTGGGTCCGGTCCCGGTAGAGTAGGTGTGTTTTCAAACAGCTGACACATTTCACATTGTTATTCATTACACGGAGGGCTATACTATCAAGTTACAAAAATACTCATAACCTCTCCAGGTGATTACCTGCAATGCAACCTTAGGTTATGCTAATATGCTGATTGTGCGTCTTTAAAGCACAGTTTTCTCCTTCAACAGAGTCTTTTGGCCGCTTAAAAAAGTCCCACAATTTTTGTTTTGTGTGTGAAATTGTCATTTCCACCAAGATATTCTAGGGGTATGAATCCAAAATTAAAAAAAAAATCTTTGAGATAAGAAAACAAAAATGGCTCCGGATTAAATTTGAAGCAAAAATCTGGATGCCCATTCCAGACTCATTCTGAATATTTGTTTACATATTAAATATAGGATTTATATCATTGAGATCGATTGCAGGATCTCTACTAGGTACTGACTATATTAAAGGCCATACAGCTACTTGGTCCTGTATGGTTAATTATATTATTTTGTACATGCTTTTAATGTAACTCATAATACGGATCTCCTTTGATCTAGACAAAAATTGAGCAAGGACTGCTCAGTGCTTGTGTTTCGAAATTTTGACCCAAAACATGCTTATTGGGTTCCATCACAGAGGGCGCTATTTAAAACAAAAACAAAGTTGTGGGACAAAGTGTATGTTGTGTTTTACCTACCTAAAAACACACATTTTGAAAAACACACTCAAAATTGGGACCAATGAAGTATTCCTGAAGAAAACAACAAAAAATATCTTGAAATTCATTTCAGAGAAAATAGTGGGGACCGGCTGTCGGTCCCACAATTCATATTGTGGTCCCACAATTATTGGTGTGTATTCAAACAATGGACCCCTAAAATTGGGTTGATAATTTAGTTACACACACACCAAAACCAAACACAAGATTACCACACGGGTCTCGACATGTTCAATATGGTTGGACTAATCTCTACATTCATCTCCCCGCCCACATCCACCTTTTTCCCAAAAATCACGAATACTATCCTCGCGACCATAATGCCCATGATATCAATTTGTATCGCTATGACAATTCTACGTCAACTCTGAGTAGACGTAAAAATTCGCGTAACTTAACGATCTCCTGCTACTAAGTTTAATTTTCAGGAACGCTGAGCCGGATCGTGGGAAAAGCGTAACAGTGCAGTTTACGCGACGTAGATTTTTTCGTAGTATTTTGAAGAAATTCTTAAGTGCATACTAAGTTTCCGGAACGCAGTAAATTCGTAATTGTGAACTTTACGCAAATTAGAGAAAGAAAAGAAAAATCTACATGTGTACGTACCAATTTCGTGTCGGACCCCCTGTAGCATAGGTACAGGGTAAATGTAATTGATGTTTTTGTTTAGTTTTTTTTTTCATATAAAATGTTGGCACCAATGTTTATCCAATACTAATTTCATGGGAATCTGAAACTGAGTGTCATTGAAAGAGCTTTTGGGTGTTTTATACGGGGTGAAATTTTGTACAGGGTAAAACAAAAAGTGCTTAAATAAAATTGTTTAAAATATATACCAATCATGTTTCGGCTTGCTCTTACGGTTCTAAAAATTCTAGTTTGCCATATTTACGACCTGTTTTAGTACAATAGGCCTCCAGACAGTTATTAAGGTCATGTTTATACATAATATAAAATAATAGCAAGATTTACTAGCTCCTTATGCTATTGGTCTCTAGCGCTTTACAATGGCCGCTGAAATCACTGTGGCCCCACCTACCATACAAACCATTTCGCATCATTTCAGGGATGCAGCAATCGGGATCAGCGCTTTCCTTATTTTTTTTTTCATCAGCAAACATACATCGAGATAACCATCGCTGCCGGGACCCGGGGTCCGTTCCCGAAACTTTGATCGTAAATTTCATCTTCTCACGGCTTTGGATTTTGGTACAGACCATGGAGAGCGTTCACGAACAGTGTACTTAAGATCGTCGTAAGTGCATTCTAACCCGTAACCTACGACATCTTACGTTAACATAAACTAGTACTAAGCCGATTTAAAGGTTATTCCATTCATTGATTGGGATTAAAATTGGGCTCTGTCTGGGTGCAAAAGCCTGAGACACGTTTCGATGTTACATGTGCCTAGTATCATCAGTAGAATGATTTTTATGGTGTGGGTATCCTAGAGTTTTAAACAAGTAATTAAAACACTCGGACAGGGTTCGCTTGATTGTCGTTCAACTTAAATCTAATTTCGTTATTTATTTTTTTTTTGTTCGCGTGTGTGTATGTGTGTGGGTGTTAAACTCTTCAATATTTTTTTTAGTTTGCTTCATGTAGCTCCTGTGCTCCACTTCTTTTTCATCCACTGGTTATTATAATTCGTTAGTAAAGAAATGTTTTACATATTATAGATGACTATTCCAGTAGTTAGTTATGCCTCTGCGAGTGAGAGCTGTTTATTTCATTTCTTTCTGGTTGACCACTTTAAGATTAATTCATACTCTATTTTGTATAATTTTCTCTGTTTTTTAATCGAAATTTGGGAGGTTCCTTTTATTATCACAAGAAATAAAATTTAAAACTCACTATCGTGTTAACATGTATCACGTACTCTATACCATAACTTTACGGTAAAATGGACTTTTAAATTTGTAATTACTATTTTTTTTTTTTTTTTTACTGCAAGATGCCCATGAATAACTACCTTCTTAACACATGGACGTATTGTAAAGTTTTTTCTCATAAATATAACCTAGGGCCTCTATAACACAATTTTCCATGTAGATCAAATCCTGGAATTGAAGATATTGTTCTTAAAAAATATGGATAAGTATATATATATTTTATTGTTTTAATAATTGGTCTCGACGGGTTCCAGAATATATGTTTTGTATATAAATTTGCACATTAAGATTTTGTTTGTGAGCATGAAAAATATTACTTTTTTAAGGGTACAAAATTGATTTGAAACTACATAAATTATTTTCTTGTTACTACTACTTTGAGTCACAAACGGGTATATGGTATTTATTTGTCAGCATAAACCTTGATGTTATAAGCTGCTATCTAACCACCCCTTACTCCTAACAGCCATAATGTAGAATTGATGATTCCACTCTTCATAAGACGGACATCCACGTATGTGGTAAAGGCATTTAGTTTTCGTCTTCATTAGAATAACATGAATAATAAGTTGTGTGTCAATATACTCATGCACAAGAGCAGTTATTCATGCAGACAGTACTTCGCGGGCATTTGACCCTTTTTTACAAATTACACCTCACATAACATGTTTACTTTTCTTACCAAAGAAGTATACTTTTTTATTTAAAAAGGAACAATGTTTTGCAATTGTGGAGAAATTCCGACAAGAGAAAGGCCTACATAAGTCTTTCAAATTAGTTTTTAAAAATCGGTTCATTGAGATGAACCCTGACAAGACAAAACGAACTAAACAACTCACAAAAACACTGTTTCATAACCCACACATACACCCACCACATATACACCCCCATACACACACCCAAACCAAACACGAGGGGGCGCCCCCCCCCCCCCCCCGTGTCCTCGTCTCGAGCAGTTCAAAATGGGTTGGAATATCCTCCTACAATCATCCTCTCGATCCTCACATCCCCTTTTCCACATAAAATCACACAAGACTAGCTCTTCCATAATTTCCATAATAACAACTTATATCGTACACATGTCAAGTCTAATACGTCTACTTACCGAGTAGACGTAGAAATTCGAGTAACTTTACGATAATCCTGAGACTAATAAGTTTCATGAACGCATGAACAGTCGTGAAATAGCGTACTTATATTTACGACAGACGTAGATTTTCGTAAGTTTGAGAAAATCTTAGTGCATACTAAGTGTCCGGGAACGCAGTAAATCGTAAGTGTGAAGGCTTTACGTAAACGTTGCGATAGAAAGAGGCTACGACTTTCGTACGAACCACCTTTCGGGAACGGACCCCCAGCTCCCCCAAATTCGCCTGGGTAAATCGAGAACAACCAAGCGGTTAATTTCTTGTCCAGGGAAATTACAAGATAGCTGAATCTCACTGGCTCGAACGCACGCCTATAACGCATGGATGAGCATACACGGATCGAGCGCTTTACCTGATTGAGCTTCTTGTCCCTAGAATGGCCCGCTTTTGTTGAAACTGGTTTTAAAAAATCGGTAATTTGGGTTATACTTAATAAGAAAATGCATTGATTCTTGTTTCATCACCTTCCAAAATGAATAACTTACCAATATGACTAGTGATCGCCTATAGACCCTGTGACCACAAGCCATATTTGCCCTCTTAATTTCATCAAAACGTCATTGACAATGCGACCTGTATATTTTTCGTTTCTTCTGTACATTAGTGCGACAATTTTGAATGCAACCATTTTTACAAAAACCACTGATGAAATCTTAATTTTACCCCAGTATGACCTTTAATTATTAAGATTGTTTTTGCCTTGAAACGCCCTCGTACTATAACCCGCAGATACGGCAAACTATACACTGTCTGTATCCCCATTAGTATTAACCCCTATACCCCTACGGGATTGGGTTATGTTGGGTGTACTTGGTAACTAGACATTTACATTTCCAAACTATACCTTATTTACTTGTGATTAATTACAAATACTATGAGCTAACACCATTTCCACTAAATTGAAGCGTTTTTAAATACTAGTACTTGAACCCCCTGTCGAAGCTAAATTTAACCTTTGACCTAAATAACGGCTTTTCCGCTTTTAACTCCATAAGGGTTAATTGGAGATGGCAAAATTAAACTATACATTTTTTAATTAATCCTTGTGCCCATACAGAACAATTTTGATATGCAATATCACAACATTGGACGCAAATGTTCAATTTTGACCCTAAGTGTAATCTTTTTGCGACCCCCTATCATCGACTTACGACTACCCCCCCTTCGGAATGCCATCAGATACATGGTTCGTGAAAGGTCATGGTATGAGGTAGCACCCGTTCTTAAATGCCTCTTTGCCTCCAACCCACCCCCCTCCCCACCCCCACCCAGGTGTACCATAAGGCTACTTAGATGGTCTGGCTCATCTACTTCCATAGGAAAACAACGCTGAAACGAGCCCAAAAAAGTGCTGCAAAATATATCCGCAAATGATATAGGTACGGCGTGTTACTGCGTATTGATAAAATTCTACTTATTTCGGTTACGTCGGTGTTGGTTTATCCATTATCATAAATCACCGTTTTAGTACAAAACATTAAAGCTGACCTCAGATAATTTCCCAATGAAGGGCAGTGGCCTCATGGCGCTTCTACAAGTCATAACTTCACGACCATTAAAAGGCTCATTAAGCGTGCCGTGCCCACACCGTTAGACCCGCCGTTAAATGAGAAATCGATAAAAAATTGCCACCCAAAAAGTACATCAACTTCGTTCGGTCGCCGGCCAAGTTTAAAGATGCAATAACCATGCTACTCATGCTAATGAAGTTGAAACAATTATAGTCACAAATACGTTGGTTTAATTTACAAATAATAACCCTATTAATTCTATTGGCATTTATATAAACTCCTTTTTTCCTTTTACCAAAAATGATCAAGAGGGCTGCTGTTGTGTTGGGATACTTTGCTTTAGAGCCAGGCCCTGACAGTGAGCATCCGGCATATCCGAACAACAGATGGGACAGTCCCAGAGGTTAACACTTTTTCAGAATCTGAGTTAGACTTCCATTATACCAGGTAAATTGATTCTTTGTCATATGGGACTAGCAAAAACGCTCCCCCCCTCCGAATGACGGGGATCGCTCATAGTTTCATTTGGCCAACTCAAATGTATCACAAGACCCGAGCGGATATTTTTCGATGTTTAAAAAAATATCAAGAACCGTGCCAACACTCTGCATGCTCACATCCAACGGGAATGGGCGCCATCCATCCGATCTACGCTACATCGGTCGCAACAACACTGATTGGTCTATTTACCATCAAAGAAGCAAAAACGTTACAGTGTACATGTTAACTCTAACAAATATGTGTTAAATTTTAACACTCTCTGAATAACTAAGGGGAACCTCACCCATTGGTGTTAGTTTACAATTTTACAGTACAGTTCGTGTTAAATACACCCTGTTCTGTATGTTCACACCAATTTTTGTGGAGAAGTATGATATGACACTGTTTTGTGATAATTTAACACATATGTAAACTGTTTACAACAAACCATAATGTTTACACTCGCTTGTGTTTGTAGCAGCCTAAGGCTGCACCACAGTGGTGCCCTGAGCACTTCGGTGAATTAAATATTATTTTATTATTGTCGGTATTAATTATTTTTTACACCGGCGATGCTAAATGACTCCGCTGTTTTTGATTTTTGTTGTTGTTTCTTCTAATTGTAACCTGTTTACCTCTAACGTTTCATAAGCAGAACACCAACTCGTAAATGTGCACAACACCGAGTGGTGTATTAATTAATTTCAAACACCAAACTAAACCGAGAAGCTTAACCCCCCAACCCCAATTTTTGCAGTGTACGTACCTAGTAATATTGGACACAGATCTCAGCTCAGAGTAGATGCCCAAGGAATTTTGCAGGATGACATTCGCGCATAAGTTCCGATTGTAAGCCTCTTCAGCATACCTGGAAAGAGCTATATCTTTCCTTTCTCGTTGGTTACGCATATGACATCAGTCTGTTGTCCCATGAGGTAAAGTCTTAATGTCCTTTTTTGAACTGGTCACGTTTTTCCTGCGTCAGAAGCGTACTTTTTCTGTAA